>BQNB010029219.1:8066-54119 GCA_026074375.1 Tanacetum coccineum | reverse complement strand
AATGTTCTTTTGAATGTAGCCACTCTACCAAAGTCTTTTAAATCATCTGAAAGAGACGTGAAGTGTGACTGAAGTGCTTTAAGACCTTTCATGCAAACTCCTTTTGAAAGTCGTGCCTTCTCTTGAAGTTTTTGGATCTCTTGCTCTTTTGAAACCGAACACGAAGAAACTGTGTCTTTCATTTCCATTTTATCAGGTGCTAACATTGGAGGACAATCTTTACCATCAGCTTCCATGATGGCATTGTGAAGAACACTTGATGTTTGAGTTTGCATGTTGTTGTTATTGGTATTTGACATTTTGATGTTGTTGTGAATGGATATCTGTTCTTAAGTTGTTGTAGTGATTAATTATGATGTTGTTTCAAGTGATTGTGTTGTTGTGTTAAGTGTTTTGATTTGTGTTTTTGTTGTAATTGAAGTTTGAAATTTGTTTAGAGAAGTATGTTCAAAGCGCTAGTTGAATGATGCCAAATTGCTAATTTGATCAGGACAAATCGCATGTTTTGTGAGGTCAAATCGCAGCTTTGATCAAGACAAATCGCATGTTTCTTGAGGTGAAATCGCATGTTTTGATCAGGACAAATCGCACATTTTTGAGGTCAAATCGCATGTTTTTTTAGGTCAAATCGCATGTTTTGTTCATGACAAATCGCACATTTTTGAGGTCAAATCGCATGTCTTTGAGGTCAAATCGCATGATGAACTGATCAAACCGTACATTTTGCCAAAAAAGCATAAACGAACCAAAACACTAAAAAACACCTAAAAACCATAATTTTTAACGTTTTTTCTTGAAATTTTTTGCAAAATTCACTAGATCTTAAACTATATCTAACATAAAAACACAAACTTTAACATTTTTAACACCAAAAAAATTACCACTTTTTTCCGTGTATAATAGCTTAAAACATTAGATTTCTTACTTTTGCAAAATAAACACACACAATCAACACGTAATCAACCCCTTGGCGACTGATACCACATTTTATCCTAACTTATTTCCATATCACACACGAAAATAGTAGAAACTTAGAGAGAGAAAGAGAGTTTTAGAGAGAGAAACAAAGAAAGAAGAAAAGAGAAAGGTGGAAGATTACTATGTATGAAATGGTAACCAACACCCTCCTAACATGCTAGGAGGGTGGTATTTATAGTCCAAGGCCTATTTGGCTCGTGGGCTTTCCTGACATGGGCCGGGCTTGGCTTGTTGTTAGGCTTTGGCCCGAAACATGGACAATATTCGCTTAAAGTCCAAGCCCGTTAAACCTGACTAGCCTATTACAATACAAGTCTATTAATAACTAAGATGACCGATTACACTCGTGTTTGACTTAATAAAATTAAAGCTAATAAAACCTACCCCTTTCCGATAATTCTTTTCTCTCTATACTTTATCGGATAAGCAAAACGCTTTTAATACTTCACAAACGCTTTTATCAATGGCTATTTGAGTTGGTTGATCTTGAGTGTAAGAATGATTGAAAGGTCATAGCGTGAAGTACAATTGGGGGTTTAACAAAAGAGGGTAGTTAAAAAGCCAAAAACCCCAAAAAAATAGGTTCGGGTTTCTAGCGCGCTGACGCACGGCCAGCGCGCCACACGCGAATTGCATTTACCCATTTTTGGGTTTTTGGCCTATAAATACCCCCTCTTGGCCTTTGTATTCCTCACATCTTGCAAACATTCTTTCCTCTATTTTCTCCTCTAATCTTATAAGTCTAAACATCAAATGTTCTTAATCTTCTCTTCTATCATCCATTGAAGAACACACATTTCCGCAAGAGAGCCACATAAGTGCTTAATCCACACTTGTGTGTTTTGTCGAGGGTCTTCTTTCTTATATACCATTTCTATTAGAATCGAGTCTCTAGGTTAGGTTAGGACTTGGTTCACCATCTATCTTTTTATTCAATTGAGTTGTATGAGAAGTCTTGTATCTGTGGGATCAAGCCTAGATTATTGGGGATCTAGTTGGGGTTTGATAAGCTTCCAAGGGGAAGCCTTCTAAAGTTATAGGTTAAGTCGAATAACGGATTCTTAGGGGTGAATTCGAAGGGCGGAATACCGTAGGTAGTAACTCTTCTATGTGAGCGTCGAGCTTTGTTGAAATTCGGTGTAGTTAAATTGTAATACGGTTTGTAGTCCACCATAAGGGTTATACTAGGAATAGTATCGGTGTCGTGGATTCGCAACTGGGACATACGGAAGGACTAAACCCCCCTTCCCGAACCTGTATATTTTGTGATCTCTTCTTCTCTCTATCTATTTATTGTTCTCATTGCAAAGTAGAATAACACACCACTCGGCTCTTTCGAGACTTGAAGTTTTATAAACTTCGAAGAAGTCAAGAAAACCGTATTAACCCCCTCTACGGTTCTACAACAAATTTTGCAAATTTAGCTGCATAGAAATCTTTCTGGTTTTGAAGTAGCTTCCGGTTCAAAGCTGAGTGGTGAGACCCTGCACATAGTTAAAGAATCCATTTAAATATATTCATCAATGCATAAAGTTTAAGAATCCATTTAAATATATTCATGAAAGACTTAATCGGATGTGCTAACTATATCCTTTGTCACAACGATCTGTATCTAACTCCCGATCTGAATTTAAACATCTTATCAGCGTTAAGTTTCTTATGATTCCAAAAACTGCTAAACAAACTTTGAAAAGGTGTGAAGGACAATCCATGACTTACTTGATGCTAAAACAACGTCTTAGTGTCATAATATTGGGCCCAAGTGAGGTAAACGTGAGACAAGAAAAATCAAAACCAGTGACAGAATTATTATGATGAATGTGAGAGTAAATAGGTCATATAAGTCAAACTTTTAAAATAAAAAAGATTGCATCAATAATCTAAAATGAGAACTGGTGTGCTTGTGTGATGAAGAGAGTGTTATTACATATGCATATATGAAAGATTGTAACTGTGTGGACAAACTGTAAGAGGCTATCTTTGAGCATTGTCTTGTGTCAATGATTTCGTGTAGTGCACAATGACAATACAAAAATAAAAATTAGTTAAACAAATCACTTAATAGGTGTGATCATAATGAATTATAGCATCATGCCCAATCTATAGAACAGCAAGATTAGGTAAAAAATTGACTTTACTAACTAAGCGAGAAAAGCTCACAAATGCATATTAAATCTCAAACCTAGCAACTAACTTCACCATCGTTTCTTCATATTTTAACAAAATAATTTTTGGAATAGATCAAGCTAATAAGGTGTCACTGTTTTTAACATGTTTTTTTAACAAAATAATGTTTGTAAATTAACATGTTCGTTAATTTAAGCTAACTTAAAAAGATAATCTTTGGAATAGATCGAGCTAATTTGATTAATATGGTTACGGTTCACATTTCCTAACAAATTACTCATCTTTCGGATCTCACTTTAAGTTTTTAGCATAATATGCAAATACAAACACTATTTCCTTACACGTAAGCTGTTTGCAAATTAGCAATCACAAAATGCACGATCAAGTATTAAATTAGCTGCTTATTTTTCATGTCTTATTCCAAAATTGCTTAATTGTTAAACTGTAGGAGACAAAATCACCGAAATCTAACTTACAACAGTGTCGTTACTTGTCTCTAACTTACCAAAATCCCTAAATTACACCAAAATCAATACAACTTAAAAAAACCTCAAAATTAGCCTACAAAGACAATTAATACCTCAGAATTGGAATCAAAACCATTAGCAACAACGGGACGACGCCGTTATTAACCGAATATCCCCTTTGATCATTATTCGAGATCTCGGATAACCTATCATCCTCATCTTCAAAGTCATTGTCGTGAACATCTAATGCGATTTTACTTAGGTTCTCTATTAAATTCGCAAGTGTTGTGCTCCACATCATATCAAATCGATCAAAATTGGAGTTTTTTTATTGTCGGTGAGATTAAGAGAGATTTGTACTTTTGTTGTTGTTGTTAAATGGAGGAGATTGGTAGATCTGGTGTATGTTTTAGGATAAACTTTTGATGAATGTATTTTGGAATTATAGGGATTTTCATCAATATCAATGGAACGGAATTGAAAAAAAATTAATAACTTCGCTCTTTTAAAAACATTTACATTTTTGCTCTAAAACTATGAAAAAAAGCAATCAGGCCCATTGTTTTATACATGTAAATATAAAAACGCTTTTTTATAAATTGTTAGGCCAAATTTAGAAATATTTATTTTTAAGTACTTTTTAGCTTTTAAAAATAAATAAAAAATTAAGAGAATGTTCCTTAATAAAAACACATTCTATTTTTTTTAAATAAAAAAGTCCACACTTTGCGTTATCTTTTACTAGATAAAAGATAACTAAAAAATTGTATAAAATTGTCGTAACCACATTCGTACGCATTAACTTGCAATTTGACTCAATAAAGATATATGTAACTCATAATGTAAATAATCTAAATCTTTTTGTTTTCTTATGTCTTTTAGAATTCGGCTATTACGATGTTGCATGTAAAATTAGTAATATTTCTAAAAGACATATATGTCATATACTAGAGTCGAGAGATGGAAATGGAAGAGCCCAATATAAATAAGAAAAACATAGGTCTGCCATCACAATCAGACATGTTAGAATTGTGTACACGTAAATTAATATATGTCCGGAAAGTTTATTCGAGCATACGGATACGCACGCGTTAATACGTAAAACAATTAATAATAAATATATTTATGTGATAAGCTTCACGAGCGTTAAATAGTTTAATGATTAATATATATGGGATTTAAGGAAAAAGGAAGTTTTCGGTTTCTTTCCTTTTTGCCTAGAACCGGTCGAACACCCCTAATAAGGAGGTGGGAGAGCTTTGCTTGCAAGCCAAGTTATTAAGGCTATAAATAGGAGTTTAAGGATTCATTGTTTAACACACCTTGAAAAAACTAATCCCTAAATCTCTCTCCCTCTCTCTCTTTTGTTCGAGCGACCGAAACCCACAAAGGGTTTTTCGGTTTTGTGTTTGGTTCGATCCAAGGGAAAACCACAAGGGTATTCAAGTGTTGATTTCTACAAGAACGTGGTGGTTTGATTGCTTATCACTACTAGTACTAGCATACTTAATTGTTTGCTAAGAACGTATTGTGTGTGTTGAAGTAGAGGGATTTTAATTAGATCCTCGGTGGTTTTGTGTTGTTATATTTATTATACACATGCGTATATTGAAGACGGCGGTTTCGTTAATTGCTAAAAGGTACACGTCTTTAATCTCTTTGTTGATTATATTTTCTATACATGATTATATGTTTTCGTTCTTTTAGAATCGGCTAATTACAGGATGTTGCATGTAAAATTTTAGTAATATTTCTAAAAGACATATATGTCATATACTAGAGTCGAGAGATGGAAATGGAAGAGCCCAATATAAATAAGAAAAACATAGGTCTGCCATCACAATCAGACATGTTAGAATTGTGTACACGTAAACTAATATATGTCCGGAAAGTTTATTCGAGCATACGGATACGCACGCGTTAATACGTAAAACAATTAATAATAAATATATTAAATGTAATATATTTATGTGATAAGCTTCACGAGCGTTAAATAGTTAAAGTAAATATTTAACGGAGTTATATTAATCGTTAAATAGTTTAATGATTAATATATATGGGATTTAAGGAAAAAGGAAGTTTTCGGTTTCTTTCCTTTTTGCCTAGAACCGGTCGAACACCCTTCATATGGTGGTGGGAGAGCTTTGCTTAGCAAGGCCAACGTTATTAAGGCTATAAATAGGGAGGTTTAAGGATTATGTTTAACACACCTTTAAAAAACTCACATCCCTTTAAATTCTATCACTCTCTCTTCTTTGTTCGTCGTAGTGGACCCGAAACCACAAAGGGGTTTTCGGTTTTTGTGTTTGGTCTCGATCCATGGGAAAACCTACAAGAGTATTCAGTGTTGGATTTCTACATAGAACGTGGTCGGTTTGATTTGCTTCTGGTTTCTTTCCCTTTTTGCCTATAAACGGTCGAACACCCTATAAGGAGTGGCGAGAGCTTTGCTTGACAAAAAAAAAAAAGGGGGGGGGGGGCACCAAAAAAAAAAAATTAAATAAAAAAAAAATAACAAAAAGGGGGGGGGGGTTATTAAGGCTATAAATAGGAGTTTAAGGATTCATTGTTTAACACACCTTGAAAAAACTAATCCCTAAATCTCTCTCCCTCTCTCTCTTTTGTTCGAGCGACCGAAACCCACAAAGGGTTTTTCGGTTTTGTGTTTGGTTCCGATACAACAGGGGGTAATACAACAAAGGGTATTCAAGTGTTGATTTATACATGACTTGGTGGTTTTTGATTGCTTATTACTACTAGTACTAGCATACTTAATTGTTTGCTAAGAACGTATTGTGTGTGTTGAAGTAGAGGGATTTTAATTAGATCCTCGGTGGTTTCGTGTTGTTATATTTAGTATACACACGCGTATATTCAAGAAGGTGGTTACGTTAATTGCTAAAAGGTACATGTTTTCTTGATCCTTTGTTAATTATTTATTCTATATGTGTTTATATGTTTTTCGTTGCATACTCGTGATTTGTTTTGGTCAATAGTTGTTAAAACTCAACAGTGGCATCACGAGCCATCGTATAGAATTGTAATTACAAAAAGATATAAAATTTGACAAATTAGGGTTTTTCTGATTATATTTTAAGCCTTTTGGGCGTTTCAATGGTTTAAAGATTTGATCTTTATTAAGAATAAAATTAATAAGACGAAACCCTAGGTTGTATGAAATTTTATAGTTAATCCCCGATGTTTATGTTTATTGGATCGTTTTGTTTGAATGATTAATTAAAATGTTAATTTGTTATCGTGATTAAAAAAAATGCAACGATATCATGGATAAGATATATGATATTATTCATAATTAATTGTTAATTAGATGACATGCAAATTCGATGATTAGATCATAAAAGTTGAGTCTATTTTTAGTTTTTCGGATTGTTTGACACAATGTTACTAAAATATTCATCGTACGTCAAAACAATTTGAAAATTTTATGGTAGATCAAACGGACTCAGTAACTTAAACTTTATAGTTCTACTTCTAATAATGGGGAGGACCTTAGGCTTATGTCTATCAGAGCCTGAATTCGTCTTGAAATTTCTATTTAGCTTTTTATTGTGCTATGTGTATATATTCTATATATGGGCTTACACTAATCTGATTATATCGACTCGATGTGGGCCGTTTCTTTGAAAGAAGGCAGCCACTATAAACAATCCACATTTTCACAATCATTTTCGTCAATATATTTACCTACTATTTATTTTTACGCATTACGCGTTACTACTTTTAATTTTCAAAGTTTGTAAAATCGCGTAATAACTAAAAAATTTCCAATATTTTAACGCTTTAACACCGACATCAAAACAAATAATCAGTTTATGTCAAAAAAAAAAAAAAAAAAACAATGTGTTGTATTATTCTCTACTCAACAAATATAATTATTAACATTTTCACTTTTATTATTATTCGGTACGAAAAAAACGTTTACGTTTCGCAAGAAATATGCATTTGACATTCATAGAAGCACACAATTTTCTATTCTATACTTCTACAAATACCCCAATTTTAATCAACATAAAATTTATAAAATTCCTTACATACATACATGTATATCCGGTTATGCACAACAAAAACACAAAGAAATGATATCCATTTTACCTTCTAGAACACCATGTGCTTAAGTACCATGCTCTTACACAAGACTTCCCCTAATTACATATAACCAAGCATACTCTTGTCCTTCCCTCCTAGGGAGGAGGAAAGCTCTTACACATTATCATAAACCACCCATTAGTCCATGGTATTACTTAGAAAACTACCTAATCTTACACTATAAAAGGGAGGTTCAAGCAAGGCTCTAACACACAACTTAAACAATAGCATAACAAATCTCAATTTTTCTCTACTAGTTCCCCTTAACTCAACGGATCAAAGAAATTATAGAAGTTCCATAGTTTTGATTTTTAACAACACTACAAGCATACAAGTATTATTAGGGTTGATATCTAAGATATATCAAGGGTTTTCAAGAATCAAATCAAGGGTTTACTAAGAAGAAAAATTAGGGTTTTCAAAGGAATTTTGGTTGCAGAAACTAAGGTTTTGATTTAGTATTTACATCTTCATTCATTCACTTAAGGTCCATCATAATCTTTAATCTTTATTAATCATTTCATTTTCACATTTACATATTGTTATATTGGTAATCACCACTTAAGATTTATTTTATAAAGCTATAAAATAAAACAAGCATGTTTTTAATCAAATAAATACTTACACATGATGAAATGATGTTTAAAATATTTTGGATGCAAGAACATGTGTTATTTGATGTTATTCAAGTGTTGATAAATTTATAAAGTTATTTGATAAATTAATGGTTAAAAGTTATTTATAAAGTTTATTTCATTTGGACGTTTGGATACAAGTTGATGAACATAAATATGAGGACATAAAGTATACACAAGATGTGTTTTTAATTAAATTAGAGGACTTATAATAATTTAATTATGTTAAAAATTTATAAAACAAATTTTATAAAACTATATTTTAAACAGTTTGTACATACTCTTAACCTATGAATTTTTATAAAATATTTTCACCTAAGATTCAATTAGTACATTTTATGAGGATTCCGTGCATATAAGGAACTCGAAAAATGGTGCTATAACGAAAGAGTTATGAATTTTACGAGATTACGATAATTAAAAATATGAAAGTGTTTTTATAAAATTTATTTTATAAAAACTGTTACTGTTTGAATCTGTTAAAATAAATATATATATTATGATGATAGATCATTTCAATAGGAAACCGTGGATATAAAGAACGTTAAAAACGGAATTAAAACTAAGGAGATACGATTTTCGCAAGATTAAATATATAAAAATAGTTTTATAATAACAGTTTGAATTTACTGTTCTGACACAGATTTTAGATTTTTATAAAATCTGTGAGTATTTTATTTTGATATATTATCTCGTCACGATTTTATACATATAAAGAACATGCAAAACGGAGCTAAAACGAGTAAGTTATGAGTTTTTAAAGATTTGAATGCAGTATTTTATTTTATGCATTTACATAAAATTTACCAAAGCTGTAGAAATATAAAAGTGGTTTACGAGTGTTTTCGGGTCCGTTTGGACTATAAAAACATTAAGAAATTATGTAGTACTACTTATATAATATTTATACATGTTTTTAACTTTATAAATATTATTTTATAACAATTAAACTATTTATATAATAGCATTATATAAACACTAAAAATGTTAAATCACGTGTTATTAACAAATAATCAATTGTTGGACACAGATAATATTTTTACGGATCATATACTTGGACACTTATTTATCAAGACGATTTAAATATCGTTTCAACATTTATAAATTTAACAAAAACTATTAGGTGGTGATATAACTCTATAACTTATAATGTTGTATTTATATTAAATACACTGTACTCATACGACCTATAATTAATTAAGTTGCATTCTGGATCGTTTGTGACGATTACTTTATTGATTTTGTGATAATCACTACTTTCACTAGAGGTGAGTTTATAGCCCCACTTTCACTTGTTTTACAATTACCTTACAAATCTCGGGGGGGGGAAGGAAAAAAGAGAATAACAAACTCATTACAACTTTGTTTCTTAATTGTTTACAAATACCCACTACAAATTCTTTACATACTCTTTCACAACTTGTTTACATACTCATACTTATAATCATTTCCAAAACTCGTTACATATTAATTTTTAACTCATTTAACAATATCTATGCGGAGGGGATACATTGCTCATTTACAAAAGGACACAAGTAATAAACACTTTTCATTGATGCAATAATCGTACGTGCCTAAGTAAAAAAGAACCCCCACTGCCTATTATCATGAATCTGTTAATTACATTGTAGTAAGAGCGAGGTTAAATGACATCCCCGTTTCGGAGTGAGTAGCGCTCACACGTAGTTATCTAACGATTAAACTAACTGACGTATAACAAGTCGGATTGGTATGTTACGGGCTTGAGCATCTACACGGGGGCAATTCACTATCAATAAATTGCAACATACAAGTCCGTACGTCAGTTTCTTGAGCTTAGTGCAGTCGTAATTTCATTTTAGTGAAAGTATGTATGCGTACATATGTCCACACACTTCGAAATCTTGTGGTCCAAAACTACTTTGTTAAACATTATAGAATACTAAATATTTTTTCATATACTGTATGAAGCAGTAGACACTATACTCTTTTGTTTACATTTATACATACATTTTTTGCGATTCAGTTATAAGATTGAAATGGTCATTCACACTTTAAAACCTCGATATTCAATAATTATACTTTACATAAATCTTATAAAACTCACCAACTTTATGTTGACACTTTTAAGCATGTTTTTCAAAGGTGAAATAGATACTTGGCTTACTTGATGTGTATTGGAGTCTAAACTTTACAAGATTACATTCATAGATTTCTACATACATTCAAATCACCAAATCTCTTTGTATTATTTCATGCTTTTCATTGTGATGCAAACTCTGGAACAAATGTTACAACAATTTAGATTTCAAGAAAATCAGCGAGATTACTTTTCAAACTACTCATTAAAGGTCGTTCTCTTGTATCATGTGTTGTTGTAATATGAAGTAACGCTCCCGAACCTTAATATATCCGCTGTCGACCAATTTGGGGTGTTACAGATTGGTATTCAAAGCCAAGGTTATTGAGAACTTGGTTGTATATTTTACCTAGACTATAACCGTTTTCACAAACATTGCATCACATCAAACTTTTTCAATGTGCATACACACTACTTGCTTACTTGGTTACATTACTTGCCTACACTACTTGATTACATGACTTATATATATATATATATATATATATATATATATATATATATATATATATATATATAGTATGTAAGTGAAAAATTAAGTAACGGTCAATGAATTACGAACAACACGAATATTTTAGAGTGAATAACGAACAAAAAGAAAAGAACAGTAACCCAGTAAGATTAAATAAAATATAATAAAGTATCAACCATGTGCAAGTATACAAAAAGAAGTACAATTGATTTTTTTATTAATTTGCCCAAGTGAAAAGTAAACACGAAAGTTATCCGTTTTTTTAAAGAATCGTAATACGACTGATAATTAAATATATTGTTAGCTCGGAAAAGAGTACATGTTATGCAATGTGAAAACTAATATTTTGAGGAAAAATTCTTAAGGTTGGTAAATGAACAACTTAGTGCATACAAAGATGTTTTTTTGAATTAAGAAAGTCACTTGTCTTAGGCGTGTCATAATAAATAAGGCTTATTAGTCATGTAGTCATCTTATTATGTATTTATTTTATCGTATGCATCTTAACAATGTTTAGTATGGTTATCAAGACCATTTGTTTTTATCATAATTCATAGTTATTGATCTATATAGTATTAAAGTTTTTTGTTATAAAAACATTATCTACTATTAATATCACAAACATCATAATTAAACCTATCTATAATATTTCTAACAAGCATTCTACTAATACTTTGATCTTTTTAAAAAAATTAGTTGCATAGACCGCCCGATGGGGGGCGAGCCTAGTGAGCATCCTACGTAATAAATTAAGTATCGGTTAATAGATTACGAACATCGTAAAATATTTATACAATGAATAAAGAGCAAAAATAAATGAATGGTAAGCCGATAAGAGGAAATAAAACTTAATAAATTATCCGTCATTACAAAGTATATGTTTGTAGTTCAAATATGAAATAAAGCTTCTTTATACACGATGTTGGTCGTTGAATTTGTGTATTTACCATCTCTATCACAACATAGAATCTTCAAACCCTTTCTGCTCTTGACCCTTGAGACAATGACATATAGTCGCCCATAACACAGCGACGTATAGTTGCATGACCCCGCCCGTGGCAGCTTGTATTGGTGAATATCGTTTACAAAAAAATTAAATAAAGGTAAATCAAATATAAACATACCAAATTATGTATTGAATGTGTTAACAACGAAAAGAAATGAATGTAAATGATTAGCGTCATCCAATATAAGGGTTTAAAAGTCAATAAGTTGTGAGCAAGAACAAATTATACGTTGTCAATTCAAATGAGAAACAAAACTTCTTTGTAAACAGTGTAGCTTGTTGATTTTGTGCTTTATCACAACAAAAAATCTTTAATCCCTTCTTTTAGCTCTGGTGAACAAAAATAATATTCTTTAAAAACAAAACAAAAATAATAATAAAATATTAACACGTTTTTATCAGGCTCCTTGAAACTGGTTCCTTGACACTGGTATCCCATCATGACAGCTTTTTTCAGCAAACCTATAGAAATAAGCACCACTTTTAGAAATAAGCACAACATTGTCACCTCATTTCTTTGTAATTCTAGCGTCTTGCTAGTTGTTTCTAATAAAGTTGCTGTTCAAAAAAAATGTATTAAGAAAGAAAAGAAATCATCAAATATGAGAAAATAATGACCAAAACTCCAACTTACAACCTAAATTCATTTACACCAGAATAATCCCGTCTGTTAGAGTTAATCTTGTGATTGAAGATCCTACTATGAGATAACTGAGTTCTTTAAGTGCAAGCGTGTTCATGTCATATCTCTAACCACCTTAGATCTCATACACACCTTAAGGTATACGATTGCACAAAACAAAAAAAAAGCTAGCATGTGGCTAACATTTCTCAACAAAATACTTACTTATGTAGTGAAAAAAAATGTTGAGCATGAGCATAAGCATAAGCTTGCTAAAACTCGAAGCATAGATATCTTTTCATATGAAGCTAAAACAACATACTTCTCTGGTGGTTCTTGAAGCTAAAAGAAAAATAAATAAAAAGGGGCATGTAAGATTATTTGCACTCTTTAGTTTTTGCCGTAAATACTTGGGTAAGTGCGTGATAGAATGTTAAGTAATATGTATCCTATTCTTCCGTGGTCACAACATCCAAACTTGGAGGCACATCTAAAACAGGTTATGGCTCCTAAGGTTAACTAATATGTATCTATTCTTCCGTGGTAGAATGTTAACTAATATTTATCCTATTCTTCCATGTCAGAATCTTCAACAGGTTCGGGCTCCTAAAGTTGCACAAGAAATGCATGACGGGAAGAAGTTGAATGATGAAATGGAAAACAAAAGCAAATTAAGTGTAACATACAAACTGATTATTTGTGGGGTGCAGTCATCCGGTTTGAATCGCTTTGACAGTAATAATTGCTTCCATACCTCCAGCTGCACCCATACAATGCCCGATCATACTCTCTGAAACAATAGCTAAGGTAAGTGAATATTGAGGGTTTGTGAAGTATTTAGATTATTATCTCTTACGGTTAAGTTCACCTTGCTGATGTGAAGCAGACCTGCTTGTCTTTAATCATCTTTTCCACCACTCCATAACTCAGGAGATCTTCTCCATACTTTCAACATCTTACTGCAGCAATAGCTGCTCTTCATCTGTCTGCAATTCACTCAACCTTTTCTTTGCATAAACCGTGACCACCACTGTGGTCGCAACAATTAGAAGAAATCCAAAAACAGTACAGATTATCTGAGGGGCTGAAAGTGACTGTTGATCATTTGACGCATCTGCTAATGTCCGAATCATTATACCCTTGCAGTAATTATATCCCACCGAAGAAACCTTTAAAAACCTACCAAGTAAATCACATGAATTGTCAAGGTGGTTTGGTAAAAATAACACAAACGATCTTTATTTGCATAAATGATGCATAATTGCATTGTTTGCTTTCACTATTAGACCCTCATGCAGTAGTCCGTTACCCTTTAGGATCCAAAGGCAAAGTTGCTTACATACTTGAATGACTAAGGGTGTGATTGGTTTGTTAAACGAAATGGCAATGGCTTTAAGTTTTAAAAGCTGTGGGTATTGGTTCACCCCTTGAGCCAGATACCAGAAAACCCTCACATTTGGGGTATCATCAAACCCAATACTTTCTTAAATAAACATGATTAATCATAGTCATACCCATTCCCTATTCCCCATTCCCCAAACGATAACCCAAACGCGCCCTAAAAGTGAAATTTAATATGATTCACGACGGACTAAATGTGAAAGCAAATCGTGCAATTACCAATTAGCAGCTAGGGACCTTTCATGCAAGCAGTATGGGGAGGAACGATTTCCATTATTTTCACCAAACCACAAAATTTACTCTTTTTATAATACTGATAGGACATTAACCCAAAACTATTAAAACTAAGGAGTTATATCAGTAAAGCAAGTAAATATTACGTGTAAATATTCCAGTCATATCCAGTTGCACTTAAAAACCGACATACACATTGGCTCGGTTAATGGTAGGTGACCACCAAAGCGTGAACCTACGATTTGGAATCTAGTTCAGCCCGGATATCTGAGCATTTTTTGACTTCTTATACTTCATCGACTCCTCATAAAGCCTTTTCCCATAAAAGACCCTCCCAGGTTGGGAAACTGTAAGAGAGAAAATTGTATTGCAATTTCACCCTCATATGTCAGACACAAATATAATAGAAGACTCGTGATTATAGACTAAATGAAAAAAATAAGAAATAACAGGGCTTACTATATTCCCTTGAATAGGGTATGCTCAGAATTCCCTCAACACTACCAAGTGCTTTGATAATATCAGTTCGGTAATTGTTCAAGTTCTAAAGTTTACCATCATTCCTCTGATGCGTCCACCGGGATGGATTGTATTTTGTTTAAGAACTTGATATCGCTCGGCAAATTGCCCGAAAACTACCATTTATGCATGTTGAATATCTGGCAAGATAATGCCATGATTATATTGGGTAATGACCACAACGACTACACATAAAAACCATAAAATACTGGAATATTGTACGAACAAATTGTGTTAAGTTGCTCTCGAATGACCCAATCCAATTTCATTATGGGTCAAATGGAAACCAATACTTATAGGCATAATAGGTAATCAAATTTTAGAATCATTTACTTATGGGTCAAATGGGTCAAACAAGTTGAGAATCAAATGAAGTTGAATAACTAAAGTGGCTATGAAGCCTCGTCAAACAAAGTGAATTCTTATTATAGTGCTTGATCATGATTCAGGGATGCATTAACACCAAGTAAATGGATAATGTGATGTGGGATACTGAAAGACAAAACTACGTAAAGGATAAAAATTGTCTCTGTAAGGAAAAAGAATGCCTAATTGTTGATGTAACAGGGTGTTTGGTTTCTGCGATAAGGGCTCTAATGGTTTACTGAAATAGACAACGTCCAAACACGCCTATACAACTTATTTTGTCTGAAGAGCCCTGAAACAGGTTCTGTCCAAACATTCCTTATTGCACACTAAACCTATTTATGTCAATCCCCAAAATAAAATAATTATGGATTTGACCCATTGCACTACGTTGAATATCGTTGTTCTTATCTTTACTTAAATTCAGGAAACAAACACAAAGAAGCACAAGCACCTGATATATTATGTACATAGAATTTGGCTATTGGTTTTGACCCGACCAATCATCGATGACTTCATGTTATCAATCTGGAACAATAAAGTGAAAAACATAAACATTAAATATTCTAATAACAAGCAAGATTACCCGCGCGTTGCTGCGGACGTTAATTTTTCGCGCGTTGTTGTGGGCATTATTTGTTTTTTTTTTCGGTCTCATGTTTAATAGTTTGTTTTTGTTCTTATATTAAATGACAATCGCGCGTTTTTTTTTTGGCCCAGGCCGATAGAAAGTCGTAAATAGTTAAAAATGAGAGTACGTCCCATAAATTTTTTTTTCTTATTTTTGGCCAAAGAAGAGGAGGGGGATTATAAAGTTTTTTTTTTTGGGCCGATGAACAGTAACCGAACCCAGTGGGCCGGGTACTGTAGCTAAGCACTGTAGCAGTACGAAACGACGTCGTTTTACTTCTAAAATGTGTAGTATATTTTTTTCTTTTTTTCGGTCTCATGTTTAATAGTTTGTTTTTGTTCTTATATTAAATGACAATCGCGCGTTTTTTTTTTGGCCCAGGCCGATAGAAAGTCGTAAATAGTTAAAAATGAGAGTACGTTCCATAAATTTTTTTTAAAAGATATGGGGTGAACCCTTCTATGAATTTCTGATATAAAAGTGAAAGGTTACTTTGATTACAGAGAAATCCTATCTATATATAGTGAATGAATCGGTGTGAATGATGAAGAGGTGTGATGGTTCTGTTAAACCAAACGACACATCCTTTCTTTTATCAACCGAATTATTAACTGTAACCTAATGGGTTTGGGTCTGGGCCTAAGCCAACAGACTTATTTTTTTTTCAGCCCCTTAAACAAAATTAACAGATTATGTTTTCCAACATATTTCCCCATAATCTGTTATCTTGTTCCTTCCAACTTTTTGATCTGATTTCCATCTTGTTCTTGATGCCTCGATGTCTTCAATCTCTAAAGCTTAATGCTTTCTATGTCTTCTCAAACTATACCAGGGTCCGTCCGGTCACTTGATCCATTGATCTCCATAGAGACTTATGGGAAGGTTTTTCTCTTAGCCCTCGACTCTGAGCGAGTTTGCAGAACAATCTCCGAACCGAGACCTTTTGTCCATGGTTCGTTAATCCTGAACTTGAAAGGCATCTCAAATCTTTGCCTTGATCCACCAATCTTGTGGTCGTCTTCTAAAAGTCTCTTGTTCAATCGTGGTAACCCTTATAGTTCTTTTCTCATCCGCCTTTCTTTCTCTTCTGAGGAGTTTGTCTCTGTGAGGCGTTCTCTTTCTCTTCAATTCGACATCTTCTTCAATTGGCATCCATGTTCGCGTCTTCTTTAAAACGCAGGTTTGATTCTTGAATGATGGTTGAATCATGAATTGTTGTGTTGCATGATCCCTTGGGCTCTGATACCATGTTATGTTTTCACAGGTTCTGTTGGGGGAGTTCCAGGATCACATAATGATCAAACAAAGCATCATGAACAACATCACAAGAATAAAAAGAACCAAAAGATATAGGGTGAACCCTTCATGAATTTCTGATAATAAAAGTGAAAGTTTACTTCTTGATTACAGAGAAATCCAATCTAGATATAGTGAAATGAATCGGTGTTGAATGATTAAGAAGTGTGATGGTTCCTGTTAAACCAAACCGACACATCCTTTTTTATCAACCGAAATTATTAACTGAAACCTAAGGGTTTGGGTATGGGCCTAAGCTGTTTCGGTAAATAGTCCAAGATTGTCTCAACATCTTCAACAAAACCAACATTAAGCATGTGATCAGCTTCATATAGAATAGCAATCTTAACTTCAGATAAATTCAAATCCCCTCTTTTGAGCAAATCAATAACACGTTCAGGGTGCCCATAATTACATCAACATCGCGGTCAAGAGTACTCATCTGGCGTTGAATAGGTGAACCACCATATACACAAAGAGTATCTAATTCTGGTGCAGAATCGTAGAACTCCTTTTCAACTTGGCGAGAGAGCTCTCTAGTAGGAGCCATAACAATCGCTAACGGATTCCTTCCCCATCTGTTATAATTCACCCAAAACATGTAAATACATAAATTTTAGAAGCAATTAAAGTACTACTTAGAAACTGAAGTTCTTAATAACAAAAGTAATGTCCCACGCCCAATCATGTCACGACCCTGCATTGCCGGCTTTAGCACAACTCTCTAAGAGAACCGTATATTAGTCCCATTACAATATAAAAAGGTTACAACAAAAGTTAGCTACTCACTATTCATGCCGAGCCTTCTTATCAGTAAGCACTCAACTGATCTAAGAAGCGAAATACAACAACTTCATGCTTAATTTTTTTCAAAATATAATTATTGTGAATCTAGTCTCCTGATTATTTCATTAACATCGAAAAAAGAATTTGGCCTTCTCCTAAAGGATTCAAGTCCTGTTGATACCTCGAAGATGTGATGTGTTGTGTCTTGGATATATAGAAGGAAACGTTGTTTAGAAATCTCGGAAACTAAGATCCCTCTAGTCTGTGGTCAGACACAAATAATTAAATTATGTGCATTTAATATGGGTTCTAGTTAGCAGAATGCCATTTTTATCACGTGTTCACTTTGCTAAAAAATATATGAAATAATAACTGAGAGTTATATAGAACTTACTTGTACATGTGTCTTAACAGCCCACAAAGGATTTGTGACAATGGTTGTTGCAACTCCAGCCCCTGAAGCAACTACCATATTGGCACCAAACAATAGTTAATGATTTCCGTCTAAAGATGCAAAATAAGTAATACCACATTAATCACTAACATATACATTATTATTCATAGGGAAAAAATGTAGCAGGTCCTAGACTAACCAGAGCCAAGCAAACCTTTGAGCTGCTCATAGACGATAAAATATATCTGCAATAGTTATAAACAATAAATTTCAAAAATAGAAATTCAGAAATCCGTTAAATAAAAAACCACCAGCGCACATAATCTAACATACATTCCGTATACCTTTGATCGAGATTATAGATTAGTAACTACCCCTATAGAATAACCGGTTGAAAGTAAATCCAAGCATACTGAAGTTATAGGGGAGTGTTCCATGTTCAAAAATGCAAGCTTGTGTATAAACCTGAAGAGAAAACGTCTTTTAATTGTTTCTCACAGTTGGGACTTCAAAAAGGAAAAGGCGAGCAGATAACAACTATTCTCCCTCACATTTAATCGGCCAGGTTAACTGGTAAGTTGGCAAACACTTTTATGTCCACTTTTAGAAATAACTTTGCAACAGCTTGTTTCAGTTCTTCCTTAGCAGCAACAGCAGTAGTTATATCACCGAATTAGTTGTCGTCATTAACGACACAACCTCTGCTTTTGTAATACTACATTATACAACATGCAATGATGGAAAATTACTACTAAATTAAAGTTATGAGTTTGTATAGCAAACAAAATCATTATACATGGTTTAGAAAAACAAATTGATGTTCCTTGAACGGGTCAAGCCGGTCAAAAGTCACCAAAAATGTGTTTTAAACGCATAAACACTACTAAAATATTTAATTAAGTCATTGGTATTACTGATATATAATTTATCTTAATAGAAAGTGTTCAAGGTCGGACCGAACCCTTTGTCAAGGTACAAATTTTCGACTCGTTACTCAACTTGCATGAACAGCCATAAGAATTATGTTACCTGGCAAACCATTGCGAGAAGCTTGTTAGCTTCACCACACACAGAAGCCATCTGATCCATCACGGCATATGGAGCTCCAACAACTGAGTTTTCTACCTGTAGAATAATTATGTAAACATTTGAGATATAGCTTCTACTTTATAATTTATACTCCTTCCGTCCCAAAATAATAGTCCCCTATTGACTTTTTAAGTCTTTCTTTATCAACTTTGACTTTAAATATTTTTGTTTGTGTTATATAACACTTGATGAAAATTATAACAATGAAAATACATTCAAAAATGAATCTATTCGTATATTTTACATCAAGTATTATATAACACAAACAAAAATATTTAAAGTCAAAGTTGAAGGAAAAAAGACTTAAAAAAGTCAATAGGGGACTATTATTTTGGGATGGAGGGAGTAGTGTTTTTACATAAACATGTTCGATGATTTATACCTTTTGGCAGAGCAAAGCAAGTTCCGTTGAACTGATATTAAGATTAGATATATATTCCAAAATAAAAAATTCAGGAAGAAGAAATTAGAGAATAGTCAGAATACATTTGGCAAGAGTTTTACCCAGGATATACGGACGGTCTGCTTGCCAATAATTGTGCCATGCATGTTCTGAATTGCTTCGTCGGCACTGCTTATATAATACAAAACAAAACAAAACAAAAAGGCTCAAACTTGCAAAGAAATGAAAACATACCAACATGCAAAAAAACAAAGAATTATGTCACTTACTGTATGTTTTCATCATTAGGGTTTTGAGAAAATGATTTTCATACCACGTTTTCTTGTGAATTAGGTTAGACGTATGAATAAAAAGATTACGTCAAAGAAACGAAACAAAGAATGAAAACATACCTTTAAACATACCAACCTGTAAAAAAACAAATAATGAAAAGAAACAAAACTACAATCTAAAAAAAATAACACATTCATCATTAGAGTTTTGAGAAAAAGGATTTTCATACCACGTTTTCTTGTGAATTAGGTTACGTATGAATGAAAAGAATACTGCGTTTTTTTATTCATATATTTTCTAAATAATGTACAAAAAAATTATCAATATATTTTCCATATTTAACTGGTTTTTTAGAGCATGACATATTTGATTTTCATTGTATATCACAACTTCTGACTTGCTCCATTGGTTGAGGTGTTTGTTTGTGAATTCGCAGACCCATGTTTAAATCCTGCAATAGATATAAATTTTATAAAAAATTCGAAATTTCTAATAAATATTAGAAAAAAGCCAAAATTATGAAAAATATTAAAAAAATAAAAATTCTAAATTTCTAATAAATATTAATTAAAAAGCCGAAATTTATGAAAAATATTTAAAAAAATTATGATAAATAGTGATGACATGGGATGAAGAATGACAAGGCATTATGACGTGGCAGTGGGATGCGAAGTGGAATAATATGTGGCATGCAACAATGATGACTGGGCATTATGACATGGCAGTGGGATGCCAAGTGGAATAATATGTGTTATTCCTCCTCTTATATATATATGTGTGTACTTTCCCTTGCGTATATATTATTACAATTATTTATATAAAAAGTTATCTATGTAAATACTAGAACATTTCTCAAGACATTGTGAATGACACGATGGTCTTTAAATCTTTTATGATTTCACATAATACCATATTATATAACATTGAAACATGTCATAGTACGCCGATCCCACAAGTTATCTTTATCATTCAACTTCGAGTTTAAACACCCGTTCCATGCTATTAAAACACGACTTTAACCTGTCATCTCGCAACATTTCATCTTTGGAGCACGACTTTTAGAACTAAACTAATTTTATATTCTAATTTTGAAGAAAATGCCGCCAAAGAGAACCACCACCCCTATAATCGATGCTGCCATTAAGGCACTGATAGCGCAAGGCGTTGCTACTGCGTTGGCTGAGTATGAAGCTAACAGAGGCAGTGGAAATGGCGATGATAGCCATGATTCTGGAAGTGTTAGAAGGACAAAGCGTGCTACTCGTGAGTGTACCTACAGTGACTTACTGAAATGCCAACCCCTTAATTTCAAAGGTACCGAAGGAGTCGTTGGTCTGACTCAGTGGTTTGAGAAAATAGAAACTGTTTTTCATATAATCAACTGCACCGTCGCATGCCAAATCAAGTTTGCTACATGTACTCTTCAGGGAAATGCTTTAACGTGGTGGAACTCCCACGTTAAGACTGTAAGTCATGAGGTTGCATATGGAATGACATGGAAAACATTAAAGAAGATGATGACTAATAAGTACTGCCCGAGAGGCGAGATCAAGAAGCTAGAGATTGAACTGTGAAACCAGAAGGTGAAAGGTACTGATGTGGTGAGCTATAACCAACGTTTCCAAGAGTTAGCACTGATGTGCGGGAGAATGTTTCCCAAGGAATCCGATGAGGTCGAGAAGTATGTCGGTGGACTTCCCGACATGATTCAGGGTAGTGTGATGGTATCCAAGCCAAAAACAATGCAAGATACGATTGAAATTGCAAATGATCTGATGGATCAGAAGATCCGTACATTTGCTGAAAGACAAGCTGAGAACAAAAGGAAACTTGATAACGACAACCAAGCTCAACAACAACCTCCCAAGAAGCAAAATGTGGCAAGGGCTTATTCTGCTGGGTCTAGTGAGAAGAAGGAGTATGCTGGGACTCTACCGTTGTGCAACAAGTGCAAGTTTCACCATAATGGCCCGTGCACTGTAAAGTGCGCAAACTGCAAGAGGGTTGGTCATTTGACCCGAGACTGTAGGAGTCTTGTTACTACTAACAATCAGAGAACCATCACCTGCTATGAATGTGGGAATCAAGGGCACTTCAGAAGTGTGTCTGGAGTTAAAGAATCAGAACCATGGAAACCAAGCTAGAGGTGCTGAAGCACGTGGAATGGTGTATGCCTTATGAGGAGGAGAAACCGATCAAGACCTTGACAACATGGAAGATGATATAAATGCTTAGACTCTATTTCTTTAGGGATTCTCGTTGTATTTTCTCTTAAATTCCCGTTGTACTGTACGAATGATTTCAAATTATCTATCAGTTAATGTGTTGCGAAAATCTCATTAATTTTACTTTAATTTTCCATTCATTCATGCAAACCGCTCTCTGAAGCATCGTGACTTTATAAAATATTTCACTTTCACATGATAAACCATTTTACTATCGTTGACAAAATTATTTCACTAACATATTATAAACTACCTTACAATCACTTTACCATCACCTCATAAACTATCTCGTTATTTATTCACGAAATAATAAACTACATTGCTTTCATCATCTAAACTATTTTTCTTATTTTTGGCGAAAATGAGCATCGCATCGTTAGCCTCAAATATACATAGCCTGATCACCTATGTATAATTCAGTAAGGACCATGCCATACTGAGAAGTAGTCACCTTAAAAACTTTTGTCAAAATCAATTTTCTACTGATATTCTTGAAAAACAAAAATTTTGTGTGCGTATTCATAAAACGTATTTATCACGAGAAACCAAACTAATAATCATAATAACTGAGTAAACTCTTACACCATCCTACTATAAAGTCGACATCATCTTATACCAAATCTTAAACCAAAAGGTCGAAGACGCATTGTTAGCTACCCTAGGACAATCTGCCGGCAAGTTTAACCACCATTAAGGAACTGAAACCCACACCTCTTCACCAACATCATTCCGGAAGGCAACTCAAACTGAATTTCGAGACGGAATTCTTTTAACACGGGGAGACTGTAACAATCCGCATTTTTACATCATTTTACGTCAATAAATATCCAACTATTCATTTTAAACATTTACGCGTTTACTTTTAATTTTCAACGTTTAGTTAAATCGCGTAAACTAAAAATCAACATTTAACGTAAACCGACATCAAACAAATAAAAGTTAACGTCAAAGAAGTGTTATATTACTTTTACGAAGATAATTAATAACTTTTCACTTTTTATTTTTATTCGTTACGTAAAACGTTTACGTTTCGCAATAAAATACATTTAGGCATTCATAGAAGCACCAATACCTATATATACTTCAACAAATACCCACAATTATACCCAATACTCAAAAATTATAAAATTCCTTACATACATACATGTATATCCGGTTATGCACAACAAAACACAAAGAAATGATATCCATTTTACCTTCTAGAACTACCATGCTCTTACACAAGACTTCCCCTAATTACATATAACCAAGCATACTCTTGTCCTTCCCTCCTAGGGAGGAGGAGAGCTCTTACACATTGTCATAAACCACCCATTAGTCCATGGTATTACTTAGAAAACTACCTAATCTTACACTATAAAAGGGAGGTTCAAGCAAGGCTTACACACACTTAAACAACTAGCAAAACAAATCAATTTTTCTCTCTTGTTCCACCTTAAAACTCACGGCTCAAAAAGATATTATAGAAGTTCCATAGTTTTGATTTTTAACAACACTACAAGCATACAAGTATTATTAGGGTTGATATCTAAGATATATCAAAGGTTTTCAAGAATCAAATCAAGGGTTTACTAAGAAGAAAAATTAGGGTTTTCAAAGAAATTTGGGTTGAAAAAACTAGGGTTTTGATTTAGTGTTTACATCTTTGTTCATTCACTTAAGGTCCATCATAATCTCTAATCTTTATTAATCATTTCATATTCACATTTACATATTGTTATATTGTTAATCACCACTTAAGATTTATTTTATAAAGCTATAAAATAAAACAAGCATATTTATAATTAAATAAATACTTACACGTGATAAAATGATGTTTAAAATATTTTGAATGCAATAACATGTGTTATTTGATGGTATTCAAGTGTTGATTAATTTATAAAGTTATTTGATAAATTAATGGTTAAAAGTTATTTATAAAGTTTATAAATAAATAATTGGTGAGGACATTTCATTTGGACGTTTGGATACAAGTTGATAGACATAAATATGAGGACATAAAGTATACACAAGATGTGTTATTAATTAAATTAGGGGACTTATAATAATTTAATTATGTTAAAAATTTATAAACAAATTTTATAAAACTATATTTTAAACAATTTGTACATACTCTTAACCTACGAATTTTTATAAAGTATTTTCACCTAAGATTCAATTAGTACATTTTATGAGGATTCCGTGCATATAAGGAATCGAAAAACGGAGCTATAACGAAGGAGTTATGAATTTTACGATATTATGATAATTAAATATATAAAAGTGTTTTTATAAAAACTATTACTGTTGAATCTGATAAAAATATATATATTTTTTATGATGATAGATCATTTCAATAGGAAACCGTAGATATAAAGAACGTTGGAAACGGAATTAAAACGAAGGAGATACGATTTTCGCAAGATTAAATATATAAAACTAGTTTTATAATAACAGTTTGAATTTACTGTTTCGACACATATTTTTATAAAATCTGTGAGTATTTTATTTTGATAGATTATCTCGTCACGATTTCATACATATAAAGAACACGAAAAACGGAGCTAAAACAAGTAAGTTATGAGTTTTTAAAGATTTGAATGCACTATTTTTATTTTCTGCATTTACATAAAATTTACCAAAGCTGTTAGAAATATATAAAAAGTGGTTTACGAGTGTTTTCGGGTCCGTTTGGACTATAAAAACATTAAGAAAGAATGTAGTACTATTTATATAATATTTATACATGTTTTTAACTTTATGAATATTATTTTATAAAACAATTAAACTATTCATATAATATCATTATATAAACAATAAAAATGTTAAATCATGTGTTATTAACAAATAATCAATTGTTGGACAAAGATAATATTTTTACAGATCATATACTTGGACACTTATTTATCAAGCACGATTTAAATATCGTTTCAACATTTTTAAATTAAACAAAAACTATTAGGTGGTGATATAACTCTATAACTTATAATGCTGTATTTATATTAAATACATTATACTCATACGGCCTATAATTAATTAGGTTGCATTCTGGATCGTTTGTGACGATTACTTTGTTGATTTTGCGATAATCACTACTTTCACTAGAGGTGAGTTTATAGCCCCGCTTTCACTTGTTTTATAATTACCTTACAAATCTCGGGGGAGAATACATGCTCATTAGAACTTGTTTACTTACTTGTTTACATACTCACTTACAAATTCTTTTACATACTCTTTCACATACTTGTTTACATACTCATACTTATACTCATTTGCAAACTCGATTACATGTTCATTTTTATACTCATTTACATATCCCGCGGAGGGATACATTGCTCATTTTACAAAAGTACAACACTTTTCATTGATGCAATAATTACGTAGCGTGCCTAAGTAACAAGAACCCACACTACCCATTATCATGAACTGTTAATTACATTGTGTAAGCACGAGTGTTATAAATAGATCTATTTGGGATTGACATCCCCGTTCGGGCGAGTAGCGCTCACTAGTTCGACGGATTGAACTAACAGACGTATATCATGTCGGATTGGGATGTTACGGGTTGACATCTACACGGGGCATTCACTAGCATTAAATTGCATACATACATGTCGTACGTCAGTTTCATGATCTTAGTGCAGTCGTAATTACATTTTAGTGATATTGTATGTGTTACAATGTCATACACTTTGAAATTTTGTGGTCTACACTACTTTGTTGAACATTACTGATTACTAAACATTTTTCATGATACTGTAGTGAAGCAGTAGACACTATACTCTTTTGGTTTACATTTATAATTACATTTTTGGTGACTATTAAGAGGATTGAAATGGTCATCCACACGTTATAAACCTCTGATTTCAACAATTATACTTACATAAACCTATGAACTCACCAACTTTATATTAACACTTTTAAGCATGTTTTTCTCAGGTGAAATAGATGCTTGGCTTACTTGATGTGCATTGAAGTCTAAACTTTACAAGATTACATTCATGGATTTTTTACATACATTCAAACCACCAAATCTCGTTGTATTATTTCATGCTTTTCATTGTGATGCAAACTCTAGGACAAATGTTACAACAAATTAGATTTCAAGAAAATCAACGATATTACTTTTCAAATGACTCATTTAGAGGTCGTTCTCTTGTATCTTGTGTTGTTGTATTATGAAGTAACGCTCCCGGACCCTTATTCCGCTGCGACCCAATTTGGGGGTGTTACAGAGCCTTATATGAATATATACATAGTTTAAATTATTTGATAATTAGGATCATCATTGAATATTTGCATGTGTTAATTGTTAAGTTTTTTAAATAAATGTTATGTGTATTAGTTGTTTATATTTATTTGTTTCTAGAAGTTTTTGACTTATGTAAAAACAAAAGGGTTTTTCGAAAAAGAAAATATAAACATGACTAATAACTATGAAATAAGATTTTTTATAAACTATTAATTGCGTTGTCTTATGTGTCAATTTGGGTTCGGCCTACATCCGATAATCATGGCCTTCGGGTTTCCCACGACGAGACTTGCCATTTAATAGGTTTATAATGTGTTTTCTAAATTAAAGAGTTCAAATTTATCAATGACGTAATTTGCAAAAGTACTATTTACTTGCAAGGCATATCACTAAGGGTTTGAGGTTATATACTCTTTAAATCCCTGATATCTTGCAATTATTTAGGAAGCGTGAATGGTCTAGGGTTTGAATGATTTTAATCATTCTTTAATCTTTTCCCGCGATAAATAAGAATCTTTAAATTTGAAAACATGGTTGAATCGTCAATTTTTAATGGTATCACCATATATACATAAGATGTATAAGTGACACCATAATAAATAACTTAATTGAGTAAAGTTTTTATTAAAATTTATGATACGAAGATGTATGCATGCTTCTTCGTACATATTTGCCACAACAAATATAAATACCCTTTTTAAATAAGTTGTTGCCATCCAATTTGAAAGAACACTTGCATTTGCCTTTTACATTACGTGAGACGTAGTTAGATTGCAAACCCAATGTGATTATACACTTTTTGTGAGACGTTGGTGTTACATAATCACAGTTCTTAATTGGACGACTTAATCGAGGTAAGCGGGTGAGACCTTATGCTCGAGGTATAGATGGGATGAAACACGCTTACTAGTATATTAAAGTAATAAAGTAAGTCCCATAATATTCTAGGAATTGCACCAGTGGCAATTATTGATCGTCAATTACCTTTTGAATACAACATTGCTAGCAGATCAACTGATGTAATGGTGGTATGTCAAGTTGGATCCTAGGCCTTAGAAAATTAATTGTTTATTCATTTAAACATGGGTAGTTTATTTTCTTCAAGGAGTATTATCGAAAATACTAATTCTTGAACTTTACTATGTTTTGTAGATGGCACTACCTGCTCAAAACATAAACCATTCGGCTTTCAGGTCGATGTTTAAAAGAGAAACTTTCTGGTAATAATTTCAATGACTGGTTTCGTCAACTTAAGCTAGTCTTAAGAATTAAAAAGAAAATGTTTGTCATTGAACAGCCTTTACCCACGGCTCCTGCTGCTGATTCCGAAGCATAAGTTCTTGAGCAATGGAATGCAGTTTATGATGCATATAATGAGGTTGCTTGTCTTATACTTAGGAGTATGACTCCTGAACTTCATAGACAATTTAAAAACTCCTCACCATATGACATGATAAAGGAGCTTAAATCCATGTTTAAGAAACAAGCTGGAGTGGAGCGGTTTGACCTGATCCAAACTTTCCATGCTTGCAAACAAGAGAAGGGTAAACTAGTTGGTCCATATGTACTTAAGATGAAGGGATATGCGGAGCAACTGGAACGTCTTGGTTATGTACTCCCGCAAGATATTAGTGTTGGTTTAATCTTGAATGGCCTCACTGGTGATTTTGCTGAATTTGTAAGAAACTACAATATGCATAACATGGGGAAGACAGTCGGTGAATTGCATGCTCTGCTTATTGAGTATGAGAAAGGTTTACCAAAAAATGCTGCTACACCACAAGTAATGGCGATTCAAGGTGGTAGAATCCATAAAGCCAATAAGAAATCGCAAATTGATAAAGGCAAGGGTAAAGGAAAACGCAAGGGAAAGGATAAAAGTTATATCTCTAAGCCTAAAAACCCTAAACCTTTTGCAAAAGAGCGCCCAACAAAGGATGACACCTGTCACCACTGCAAGGATGTAGGGCATTGGAAAAGGAATTATCCTGTTTACCTGGCTGAGTTGATTATGAAGAAGAAGCAAGTTGGCACTGCCAGTTCTTTAGGTATCTTCACTATAGAATTATTTTCATTCCCTAAATATTCCTGGGTGTATGACACTGGTTGTGGTACTCATATTTGTAACACGAAACAAGGTCTTAGAGGAGCAAGAAAGCCTAAACAAGGAGATCTCTATTTATACGTGGGCAATGGTGTTCGTGCGCAAGTGGAAGCTATTGGAAATTATGACATAGTTTTACCTAATGGCCTAGTGATTTGTTTAGACAATTGCCATTATGCACCTACTATAACTAGAGGTGTTGTTTTAGTTTCACGTTTGGTTGACAATGGTTTTACCCACTGTTTTACGGTTTATGGAATTTCAGTTTCAAAGAATGATGTTGTCACACCTTGAAAATTTCAGGTCAATATTTTAAACTTTTCCGACAATTATTTTTGACTTTTATCCGTTACGTTTGAATCTGGCAGTTTACCGGGAAGTTAACCCGCATAAATCTGAAAAACGTCATCGGACGCATTTCGACTTTGGATTTTGATTAGTTTAGATATTATATGAGTTATTTTATATTTTCTAAGTGTTTCGTAGTTTACGATCACTCCTGGTATTTATTTTTACGTCTTAATGTTTAAATTGCGTTTTTTGCGTTTTTGACCTAACGAAACCCTGAAAACTTGAAATCTTTTCGTGTAAACTTTAGTTACCATCCATCTCATGTTCTTAAGTCAAAATTTTCGTTCATCCTCCCCTCTTGTCATATATTGGACGTCTAAATCAAACCAAATGCACCATAAGCCTTGAAATTAAATCAAAGGCATCTTTTTTTTAAAAGTCCCATGTATGTGTATGAAAGTGACACACGAGGGAGTCCATTTCATGCACACTTACCATGCTAACCTCTCCATATGACCTCTTACACTTATGTAAGAGTTTGACTTGCACATTTGACCAACTTATGCATACAATTCAAATCAAGACTTCAAAATTTGCAAGCCATGATCCTTGTGGCCTTATTCTAGCCGAACCACACACACACCTTTGGTGTGTGTTGGTCACATGTACACTAGTATACACTCCCTAAACCCTAATATCTTCCTATAAATACTAGCACATCTCATAACTTAGGGTTTTATATCATTTCCAAAGTCACCAATAAAAATTTTCTCTCCCTTTTCCTCCTCTGAAGCTCACGGCACACAACACCCTTTTAGGGTTTTCTATATCTTTGATTTCTAGCAAGGTCCAAGTATACTAGGTTCATTTCTAAGAACAACTAAGGTGGTTTGAAGTATTGGTTCTTTGATTTAAAAGTTTTCTTCAAGATCTAAAGTTAGGGTTTCAAGATTTGTTGCTGGGTTTTATAGATCTATTATTTTGGGGTATAGATCTTGTGATTTCTCTACTTGTTCTTCATTCTTGTAAGTGCATTGATCTTTTCTTGTGATTTTCTTATGCTCTTTCTTATATGTTCAAGATCCATACATCCATATGTTGTGTTTTAATTTTTAAAAGATTATAAAACAAGATTTTATAAATAATGATGTTACCTTGTTTTCACTAGTTAAATATTATGTACTTGGTACGATGAGAGTTGAATGGGAGTTCCAACAATAAAAATGAAGGGATTAGGTTGGTTTTAGGAATGGTTTTGTTGTGGATTAGTTGTGAATGGAGATTATGCTAGATTAGGTACTATTGTGAAGTTTAGAGTGATTTTTTAAAGCATTTATGAAAAACATGGTTGCTGATCCGAAATGGTTTTTTGAGATTTGACCGATCTTAGGATGTTTTCAATAGGCGTAAAATTATTTTTTAAATAGCCTCATTTGCGAGTAAGGATAGAATTTTCATTATATCATAACACTAAAATCGGACTTAAAAATGACCAAGTTGTAGCGAAAATGAAACTTGAACATTTTTCGACAAAACCCAAATGATAAATGCTGAGTGAATTGTAAATGGATTTTTAAGAAACATTTCGGACATTTTTTAGACTTTCTAACACTACGCGAAACCTATAGTAACAAACATATATGATTATTAGTGTTTAAAGGAAACGAATTCGTTAAACAATATTTTTAGGAAAAACGTTAAAGTTACTAAAAATAGTAAGTTTAGTAAAAATTTAGCGGAACAGACATAGAAGTTAAGCTATTAAGGTTAGTTAGTGCGTTTTGAGAATATGGAAACTTAATAAATATAGGGGATGGAATTAACATCTCGAAACTAAAAACTTTCTTAAAATAGAAATTTACTAAAAATAGTAATTTTTGGCTAAACGCACGAAACTAAAACGAAAAACCATATGATTTTTATTTCGTCATAATTTGATAATCAACAAAAAGCAACACACATGGAGTATTTTGGTGATGAGCATATTGTCCCCAATTCTTGGCATACATTTCCGGTTTCCTAAGACGCGTTATTATTCTAGGTCGCGGCTAGATTTCTATATCATCTTTTCTTGCGTGATTATCATTTGCTCATCTTGCTAAGGTGAGTTCATAGCCCCACGTTTTACTACTTTTACTTTACTATTTTGGGGTGAGAAACATTGCTTGCTTTTAAACTATGGACACAGTTATTTTACATTGCTTTTTCCTGATTACGTGTTGCCTAAGTTGCGAATAGACCACTATTGCCAGAATTATCGTGACCCGTCAATTGCTTAACCGATGGACTGGTTAAGTAAGCGCGAATGTTGTAAATAGGTCTATTGGGAGTAATTATTCCTATCCGGGTAAGTAGCGCTTACTAGATTCGGAGGTCCCGAACAAACAGATATATACCATGTTGGATTTTCAATAGGTGATCTTGGTCGGATACCTTTAGGGCGAGTAATTCTATTTGGCATATAATATGCTTCATTTAATTGAGCTTCGGTGTCATGAGCTAAGCGCAACAGTAAATACATTCTTTTTATGTGAAGTTGTATCTGTTATAACTGTCATGTGCGTACTGTGAACTTGTGGTCCACTTTTAATACTAAACTTAAACATATGAATTCACTCAACTTTATGTTGACGTTTTAGCATGTTTTTCTCAGGTGCTTAGCTGTGGATGTCCTTGCTTGCTATTTGGTGATGCCATGCATTGGACCTATTTTCAAGAATTATTATCTACCGTTTTAACATCGTTGTCAAACTTTAAAATCTTTTATTCGCTTCCGCATATTATCTATGAACTTATGTAAAACTTTATCTATTTTAATTAATGCAACGATGTGGATTTTTAAACGTACCCTTAGAGGTCGTTCTTTGTATCTTGTGTGATGTATATTATGACGTCACGCCCCCGGACACGTGTTTTCCGTCCAGGCCCCGTTTGGGGGTATGACAGATTGGTATCAGAGCCAAGGTTATAGAGAACCAGGTAGTATATTTAGGTCTGGTCTATAACCAGTATGTGATTCTACGTGTTTACCTGCTTACGTATGTAATTACTATCGATAAGTATACGAGTATTAAGTATAATACATTTCCATAATTATATTACGTTTATTTTGCCTTACGTAGATTTTCTCATTGGTTTTATATAAAAGTTATTTATATAAATAATACATATTTCCCTCAGGACATTGTGAGTTGCACAATGGTCTCTAAACGTTTCTCAAGACATCGTGAGTGATACGATGGTCATTAAAACTTTTTCATAAATTTACAATATACTATTTTACATAACATCGAAACTTGTCATAGTCTTCCGATCCTATGTTATCTTACTGTCCGAACCCGAATGTGAGTTAAGCATCCATCCCATACTTTTTTTTTCCTACGTCATCTCATACCGTCATCTAGAAACATGCCGATTAAGTTGAACATGACTTTAACCCGTCACCTCGTAACATTCCACTTTTGGAAACGTGACTTTAGGAACCTGACTTATTTTATTTTTTATTTTATTTCTTTTGATTTGAAGAGAATGTCGGCAACAAGACAAGGAATGAGTTCTGCGGAGATTGACCAGATTGTGGCCCATCGGGTTACTAATACTATTAAAGCTATTGCTATCTACGAGACAATCCGCATGACTCACGATCTGATAAATCAGGTCATACGACAAGAAACCACGATAGAGAAGAATGCTAACAACAAGAGGAAGTTTGAGAACCAACCAAAGGATAACCGTGTGCCACGACAACCACCCTGCAAGAAACCGGGTGTGACAAGATCCTTACCTATTAAGCCAATGAAAGGGGGCTTAGCTGGAAATCAACTCTTACTGCAACAAGTGTAAGTTGCATCATGTTGGGCCGTGTACTATGAAGTGTAATAACTGTAAGAGGGTGGGCCACATGACTAGGGATTGTGAGGCATCCATTGCTGCAATGAACCAGAGAGCCCATGTGGCAAATCTAAAGGCTACCATCACTTGCTATGAATGTGGAAGGCTAGGACATTTTAGGAATGAATGCCAGAAGTTGAGAAATCAGAACCAAGTGAACCAAATTTTGAAGGAAAAAGCTCGCGAGAACTCTAGTGTCGTCAAAGACAAGACCAATGCTTAAGAAGAGATCTTCCCGCCTTACCTAGTGACCTAAGTCAAAGTTTTCTTAGACTATATTCGCATTAGTACTTTTCTATAAATTTTGTATGGAGTGGATGTTTTAAATTTCCTATTAATGTAGGTGTCATGACGATTCCGTCAGTTACACTTAATTTCTCTATTTATTTATGTAATCTACTCCTTAATTTACTACCATCTTATCAAATCATTCTGCTGCTAGCATTTTATAAACTATTCTTATGCCATTTCGTAAGCAATTTTGTTGTCATCCTATAAACCATTTTGTCATTTTCCTAAAAATTATTCTACTATCATCTCACAAACTATTTTCCAAACCATTTTACAAACTTACTTGTTTACATCTTTTAACCTATTATGTCGATGTTTATAAACTTTTGCCATCGTTTTATAAATCATTTCACTAATACCTTATAAACTATTTAATATCATTATATAAACCGTTTGTCAACATCTTATAATTATCCTACTATTACCTCATAACTTATCTGGCTATCATTTAATGAGCGAATTCATTTCCATCTTATAACCTATATTATAGTTATTTATGAACTCTTTTGCTACCCTATTAAAAGTTACTTTGCAGTCATCTTACAAACCATTTCGTTGTCACCTCATGAACTGCTTCATTGTCATTTATAAACTATTTTGACGTCATCTTACGAACTACATCATGTCTTTTATAAACTATTTCGTTGTCGCAATATAAGCTATTTGGTTGTCAACTCGTAGACCATTTGTTACCATTTTATAGACCCTTCACTCTTACACTATAAACTGTCACGTGATTTTCTCGTAAACTATTTTGGTATCACCTCTTAACTATTTCTACTAAGTCTTACAAAATATCTTGTGTCGTTATATAAATTACAATGTTCTCGTTTTCACAAACTATTTTTCTACCTTAGAAACAACATTGTTCATACCATACAAACTTTTAAACATAAAACTAGTTTGACGAAACGAGCATTTTATCGTTAGTACCTAAATTACACATAGCCTGATCACCTATGTATAATTCAGGGAGGACCATCCTATGCTAAGAGTAGTCACCTCAAAAATTTTGCCAATCTATTTTCACTTTCCACTTCTATATTCTTTTTCTCCTCTCTACAATTTCGATAAGATTTTATCACCTTCATATTTTACCAATATTTTACGCTCGTGTTTGCGAGTTATGTCTGTCATATGTATCCGTATTAATAAGCTCCGTAACTAAGTAGATTTCCTTAATATTACCATATAGAGACACCGTACCATTAGCCAAGAGACCGAGTCACGCTCCTTGTAGTCACGGTAATTACGGATTTTAAGATTTTAGAACATAATGGACTTATCCTCATTATTTGGGATAGAATCAAGAAAATTAGGAAATTTCTTCACCGTCCAAGTTTCTAATGGTCATGAGATAAGGCAAAGGACATAATTATTGCAAGTACCTAGAACCAAGCCGACAGAAATTTCGTACCCACAATTTTTATCCTTCTAAGTGATATCGTCCCATCTATCTTAGACATTAAGTACCTTATTAAGCTATTTAACAGAAGGCTAATAGGATCTGATACTGTGCTTAGAGGTTGTATGTTAGGATTGTTAAGTCACCCATTTAATATTGATCTAATGCCAGTAGAACTTGGTAGTTTTGACGTCGTCATCAGCATGGATTGGTTAGCAAACCATCATGCGGTGATCGTGTGTGATGAAAAGATTGTACAGATTCCCAATAGAGACGAAGTTTTGATAGTTCAAGGTGATAGAGACGGAAAAGGAAAGAAGTCAAAGTTGAGCATTATATCGTGCACTAAGACTCAGAAATGCATTAAGAAAGGTTGCCCAAATTTTCTGGCACAAATTACGAAGAAGGAAACAGAAGACAAGTCGGAGGAGAAACGACTTGAGGACGTGCCAACTGTACGGGACTTTCCGAAGGTTTTTCCAGAAGACTTACCTGGATTACCACCAACGCGACAAGTTGAATTTCAAATCAATTTGGTCCCTGGTGTCGCACTTGTGGCATAGATTAGCACCGTCGGAACTGCAAGAATTGTCTACTCAGCTGCAAGAACTTTCTGACAAGGGATTAATAAGAGCGAGTTCCTCACCCTAGGGAGCCCCGGTCTTGTTTGTCAAAAAGAAAGATGGATCTTTTCGGATGTGCATCGATTACCGCGAGCTGAACAAGCTGACTGTGAAGAATCGATATCCACTTCTGAGAATTGATGACCTGTTTGATTAGTTGCAAGGGTCAAGAGTCTACTCTAAGATCAACCTGAGATCTGGTTATCACCAACTCAAAGTTCGGGAGGAAGACATTCCAAAGACAGCGTTTAGAACACGCTACAGTCACTATGAGTTTCAAGTGATGCCATTTGGACTGACCAACGCACCGGCGGTATTCATGGATCTGATGAATCGGGTGTGCAAACCGTACTTAGATAAATTCGTGATTGTTTTTATTGATGACATCTTGATCTACTCCAAGAGCGAGGAAGAGCACGCAGAACACCTTAAGTCAATTTTGGAGTTGCTTAAGAAGGAAGAATTATACGCCAAGTTTACGAAGTGTGAATTTTGGCTGTCGAAGGTACAAATTCTTGGTCACATGATTGATAGTTAAGGCATTCACGTGAACCCAGCTAAGATAGAGTTAATCAAGGATTGGGCATCACCCAAGACTCCGACAAAGATTCATCGATTTCTAGGTCTTGTTGGCTATTATCGATAATTTATCGAAGGTTTCTCAAAAATTGCCAAACCTATGACAAAGTTGACTCAGAAGAATGTGAAGTTTGATTGGAGTGAAAAGGCAAAAGCTGCATTTCAACTATTAAAGCAGAAATTGTATGGTGCACCGATTTTGGCTTTACCCGAAGGTAGTGAAAACTTTGTGGTTTACTGTGATGCTTCTCGTAAAGGGTTGGGCGCAGTTTTGATGCAAAGGGAGAAAGTCATAGCCTACGCATCACGCCAACTTAAGATTCATGAGAAGAATTACACTACACATGACTTAGAGCTTGGAGCTGTAGTGTTTGCTCCCAAAATGTGGAGACATTAATTGTACGACACGAAATGCGTTGTGTTCACTGATCATAAGAGTTTGCAACATATTCTAGATCAGAAAGAGTTGAACATGAGACAACGTAGATGGTTGGAGCTGTTGAACGATTACGACTGCGAGATTCGTTATCATCCGGGAAAAGCGAACGTGGTGGCAGATGCCTTGAGCCGAAAGGAACGGAATAAGCCACTACGAGTTCGAACTTTGGTTTTGACGATTGGTCTGAACCTTCCCGTGCAAATTTTAAATGCTCAAGTTGAGGCGAGGAAAGAGGAGAATTTTGGAACCGAAGATCTGTGTGGTATGATTAAGAAGCTAGAGCAACGTACTGATGGAACGTTATGCTTGAATAGGAGAAGTTGGATACCCTGTTTTGGTAACTTAAGAGAATTGATATGCATGAATCGCATAAGTCAAAATATTCAATTCATCCTGGATCGGACAAGATGTACCAAGATTTAAAGAAACTGTATTGGTGGCCGAATATAAAAGCAGAGATTGCCACCTACGTCAGTAAGTGCCTGACTTGTGCAAGAGTCAAGGCCGAATGCCAAAAACCATCCGGTTTGTTGGTTCAACCTGTGATCTCAGTATGGAAGTGGGAGAACATTACAATGGATTTTGTTATAAAGTTACCAAAGACGTTGTCTGGTCAAGATACAATTTGGGTAATTGTAGACCGACTCACAAAATCTGCTCATTTCTTACCTATGAAGGAAACTAACTCGATGGAAAAGTTGACCAGAAAATACTTGAAGGAAGTAGTCTCGAGGCATGGAGTGCCGGTTTTGATTATCTCTGATCGAGACAGTAAATTTACATCTCATTTCTGGAAATCACTGAACAAGCCCTAGGTACTCAATTGGACATGAGTACGGCTTACCATCCACAGACTGATGGTCAAAGTGAAAGAACCATCCAAACCTTGGAAGACATGCTACGTGCTTGTATGATTGATTTTGGGAAAGGTTGGGATAGACACCTACCTTTGGTGGAGTTTTCCTACAACAGTTATCACACGAGTATCAAAGCTGCACTGTTTGAAGCTCTCTACGGCCGAAAATGTCGATCGCCTATTTGTTGGGCTGAGGTTGAAGACGCTCAGCTCATTGGTCCGGAAATTGTTCATGAAACAACTGAGAAGATCATTCAGACCAAGAAGCGTATTCAAGCTACACGAGATAGACAGAAGAGCTACGCCGATAAGAGACATAATCCATTGGAATTTGAGGTTGGAGATAAGGTCATGCTAAAAATGTCACCATGAAAAGGGGTGATACGCTTCGGCAAATGGGGGAAGCTGAACCCTCGCTATATTGGACCTTTCAAGATTCTTGCTAAAGTGGGAACACTTGCTTATCAACTTGAACTCCCAGAGCAATTGAGTCGAGTTCATAGCACTTTTCTTGTTTCCAATTTGAAGAAGTGTTTCGTAGACGAACCACTAGCTATTCCGTTGGATGAGATCCAAATTGATGACAAGCTTAATTTCATTGAAGAACCAGTTGAAATTATGGATCGAGAAGTTAAACGGCTAAAGCAAAGCCACATTCCAATCGTGAAGGTCCGTTGGAATTCGAGACGAGGGCCCGAGTTTACTTGGGAGCGCAAGGACCAAATAAAGAAAAAGTACCCTCATCTTTTCGTTAGCCCTTAGTCCACGTATTAAGCTTTGAGGACAAAGCTTCTTTAACGAGGGAAGAATGTCACACCCCGAAAATTTCAGGTCAATATTTTAAACTTTTCTGACAATTATTTTTGACTTTTATCCGTTACGTTTGAATCTGGCAGTTTACCGGGAAGTTAACCCGCGTAAATCTGAAAAACATCATCGGACGCGTTCTGACTTTGGATTTTGATTAGTTTAGATATTATATGAGTTATTTTATCTTTTCTAAGTGTTTCGTAGTTTACGATCACTCCTGGTATTTATTTTTACGTCTTAATGTTTAAATTGCGTTTTTCGCGTTTTTGACCTAACGGAACCCCGAAAACTCGAAATCTTTTCGTGTAAACTTTAGTTACCGTCCATCTCATGTTCTTAAGTCAAAAATTTCGTTCATCCTCCCCTCTTGTCATATATTGGACGCCTAAACCAAACCAAATGCACCATAAGCCTTGAAATTAAATCAAAGGCATCTTTTTTTGAAAGTCCCATGCATGTGTATGAAAGTGACACATGAGGGAGTTCATTTCAGGACACTCACTTTACAATGCTAACCGGCCTTGTTGACAGACTTACACTTATGTATTGACATTTGGACTAGCACATTTGAACACAACTTATGCATACAATTCAAATTAAGACTTTCAAAAATTTGGCAGCCTCTGGTCTTTGTTGGCCTTATTTAGCGGACCACACACACACCTTTGGTGTGACGTTGAATCACATGTACAACTTAGTATACCACTCCTAAACACCTAATATCTTCTTATAAATACTAGCACATCTCATAACTTAGGGTTTCATATCATTTCCAAAGTCACCAATAAAATTTTCTCTCCTTTTTCCTCCTTTGAAGCTCACGGCACACAACACCCTTTTAGGGTTTTCTATATCTTTGATTTATAGCAAGGTCTAAGTATACTAGGTTTATTTCTAAGAACAACTAAGGTGGTTTGAAGTATTGGTTCTTTGATTTAAAAGTTTTCTTCAAGATCTAAAGTTAGAGTTTCAAGATTTGTTGTTGGGTTTTATAGATCTATTATTTTGGGGTATAGATCTTGTGATTTCTCTACTTGTTCTTCATTCTTGTAAGTGTCTTGATCTTTTCTTGTGATTTGCTTATGCTCTTTCTTATATGTTCAAGATCCATACATCCATATGTTGTGTTTTAATTTTTGAAAGATTATAAAACAAGATTTTATACCTTGTTTTCACTAGTTAAATATTATGTACTTGGTGAGATGAGAGTTGAATGAGAGTTGCAACAATAAAAATGAAGGGATTATGTTAGTTTTAGGAATGGTTTTGTTGTGGATTAGTTATGAATGGAGATTAGGCTAGATTAGACACTATTGTGAAGTTTGGCGTGATTTTTGGAAGCATTTGTGAAAAACATGGTTGCGATCCGTAATGATTTTGAGGTTTTGAGCGACTTAGGAATGTTTTCAATAGGCGTAAAAGTAGTTTTTGGAGAGCTCGTTTCGAGTAGATAGGTTTTCATATATCATACACTAAAATCGGACTTAAAACGACCAAGTTATAGCGAAATAAAACTTGAAACATTTTTCGACAAAACCGAATGAATAGTTGCTTATGTGAATAGTAAAATAGGTTTTCAGACACTTTCGGACATTTTTGGACTTTCTAAACACTAGCGAAACCTATAGTAACACATATATATTGATTAGTATCGTTTAAAGACGTCGTTAACATATTTTAGGAAAAGCATTAAAGTTACTAAAAATAGTAAGTTTGGTAAGAATTTAGCGGAACGGACATAGAAGTTAAGCGGTTAAGGTTAGTTAGTGCGTTTTGAGAATATGGAAACTTAATAAATATAGGGGACGGTATTAACATCCCGAAACTAAAAACTTTACTAAAATAAAAACTTACTAAAAATAGTAACTTTTGGTTAAACGTCGAAACTTAACGAAAAACTATATGATTTTATTTCGTCATGATTTGATAATAAAACTAAAGCAAACAAACATGGATATATTTTGGTGATGAACATATTGTGCAATTCTTGGCATACTTTTCGTGTTCCTAAGATGCGTTATTATTCTAGGTCGCGGCTAGATTTCTATATCATCTTTTCTTGCGTGATTATCATTTGCTCATCTTACTAAGGTGAGTTCATAGCCCCACGTTTTACTACTTTTACTTTACTATTTTGGGGGTGAGAAACATTGCTTGCTTTTAAACTATGGACACAGTTACTTTACGTTGCCTTTTCCTAATTACTTGTTGCCTAAGTAGCGAATAGACCACTAATGCCCGAATTATCATGAACCGTTAATTGCTTAACCGACCGTACTGGTTAAGTAAACACGAATGTTGTAAATAGATCTAATGGGAGTAATTATCCCTATCCGGGTAAGTAGCGCTTACTAGATTCGGAGGTCCCGAACAAATGGATATATACCATGTCGGATTTTCAATAGGTGATCTTGGTCGGATACCTTTAGGGCGAGTAATTCTATTTGGCATATAATATGCTTCATTTAATTGAGCTTCGGTTTCATGAGCTTAGTGCAACAGTAAATACATAATTTTATGTGGAGTTGTATCTGTTATAGCTGTCATGTGCGTACTGTGAACTTGTGGTCCACTTTTAATACTAAACTTAAACCAATGAATTCACTCAACTTTATGTTGACGTTTTAGCATGTTTTTCTCAGGTGCTTAGTTGTGGATGTCATTACTTGCTATTTGGTGCTGCCATGCATTGGACCTATTTTCAAGAATTATTATTATCTACTGTTTTAACATCGTTGTCAAACTTTAAAACATTTTATTCGCTTCCGCATATTATCTATGAACTTATGTAAAAATTTATCTATTTTAATTAATGCAACGATGTTGGATTTTCAAACGTACCCTTAGAGGTTGTTCTTTGTATCTTGTGTGATGTATATTATGACGTCACGCCCCCAGACACGTGTTTCCGACTAGGCCCCGTTTGGGGGTGTGACGGATGTTCTTTATTTTAATGCTATTTCTAGTAATGGTATTTATGAAATTGATATGATTAATCGTGTGCCAAATGTTAATTCTATTTATATTGTTAGCAATAAAAGAGCCAAACACAACTTGGATTCTACTTATCTGTGGCAATGTCGTATTGCTCATATAAGCAAGAAACGTATTGAAATGATGCAACATGATGGGATTTTAAAATCAACTGATGAAGAATCTTTTGATAAATGCGTATCTTGTTTATCGGGTAAGATGACAAGGAAACCGTTTTCACATTGTACCGAAAGGGCGACTGATCTTCTTGGAATAATACATACTGATGTGTGTGGTCCACTTAGACATGTGTCAAGACAAGGTGCTAGCTACTTCATTACCTTACAGATGAGTATAGTCGTTATGGCTATATTTATCTACTTAAACATAAACATGAAGTTTTTGAAACGTTCAAGGTGTTTAAGAATGAAGTGGAAAATCAACTCGGGAAGACTATTAAAGCACTACGATCAGATCGAGGAGGCGAATATATTAGTCAAAAGTTTAAAGATTATTTGAAAGCTTGTGGAATTGTCTAGCAGCTTACTCCTCCATATACACCACAACACAATGGGGTGTCTAAAAGGAGGAATCAATACTTTTATAGACAATGGTAATATCAATCGATATCTCTCTTACAACTCTGCCATTATCTCTGTTTGGGGATTACTTACTAGCTACTTAGATACTGCTTCACACCATACCTTAATTAACAGTTCCAACCAACAGAAGGTTGAAACGGGAGCGCCGCGCATAACAGAAGGGGAGGGTAGGGAGAGGTACTTTGGAAAAAGTTCTCTAAACTCTTTGTCTTTACATTACAATACTAGAGTGTATATCACGCGGACAAACTGTGGGGGAGAGAAGATTACGTCCTGACACTTTAATAATCTTCAACAAAGACTGTTAAGTGAATGCTTTATAGGATACCCAAAGGAAACAATGAGTTACAATTTCTACTTCCCACCTGAAAACAAAATTGTTGTAGCAAGGTATGTTGAATTCTTAGAGAAAAATCTTTTGTCTCAAGAAATCAATAGGAGGGCCGAAGAACTTAAAGAAATTCAAGATGAAGATACATCACCTTCTAAAAATAATAGCGAAATTCCTATGAAGGTTGAAGGTTTTGAACCACCTCAAGAGGAAGTTTGTTTTCCCCATTCGTAAGGTCCCAGCAAGGATACATCGAGCTCCCGATCGTTTTATGTCTAAATCTAGAAGTGGAGGAGCATAGTTTGGGGGATCTTAATGAACCTATTAACTATAAAGCTACAATATTAGATTCAGAATCTGATAAGTGGGTCGATGCTATGAATGCGGAAATGCAATCCATGAAAGATAATTAATTGTCGCTGGTTGATCTCCTCCTAATAAATAAGACTATTGGGAGTAAAATGGCATTTAAGAAAAAGACAGACGATGATGAGTCAATGAACACACCTATAAAGCACGTCTTGTAGCAACGGGTTTACTTAAACCTTACTTTTTTGATTATGAACAAAACTTTCTCACCCGTAGTTCTGACATTAGAGCGAATTAGATTCCTTATAGCCATATCGGCCTTCAGACTATGAGATACGACAAACAGAGGACAAATGCTTTCCTTAAATGGTTACTCTTATAAGATATTTATATGGTCAACCTGAAGGCTTTGATTGATCCTAGATCATCCCAAAAAAGTATGCAAAACTACAAAGATTCATTATGGTCTAAAGCAAGCATCAAATAGCGGAATAAAAATTTGATGAGGAAAGTCAAAAGGTTTGGATTTACTCAAAATCTTGATGAGCCATGTGTATATCAAAAGGCTAGATGGGATTAATGTTACCTGTTCTCATCTTATATGTCGATTGACAGTAATTATCAGTGGGAAATCATAATCTAATGTTAACAGATGGTAAAGTCATTATCCTTGGTAAGGTATTTATCGCGCCAGAAAAGATTTTGGGGAAAGCAGCATTTATTCTTATGAATCAAGATGCTACCGAGATAGATCGATGCGATTAATTAGACTAAGTCAAAGTGCTTATATGGATTAAATATGGAAAGATATAGGGAAATTGATAATCCAAACGTATAATATCCCCATGGCAAGAAGAAATTGACTTGAAAAAAACACAAGTGTGCTTCAACACCTGATAGAGGGTTGTGAAGTCGTTATGCAAAATTTCCTTAGCATCGGCTGTAGGATCCATTATGTATGCAGTAGATGCACTAGACCTGATGTTGCATTTACGTAAAATATAACAAGCCGTTTTCAATAGAATCCGAGTGAACTTCACTGGACTGGCTGTAAAACCATCTTAATTATTTAAGAAATACTAAAGACATGTTCTTTGTTTGATGTGGAGAAATCCTTTAAAGCTGAACTTCTCAGTTGATTTGCTATTGCGATGCGGATATGAAACTGATAGAGATATACAAATCTCAGACAGGTTTACGCAGTCTTTATATTGAATGGAGCGCAGTAGACTGGAAGAAGCTCCAAACAAAGTACTACTGCAATGTCCGCATACAATAAGCTAAACACGAAATGCTTTGGAATGCTGGGATGAACTTTTTGAATTATGAAGTTTATTTCAGGCTATAGGAATATACCAACAATGAAACTCACCTATTCAGATGTTTTGCATAGATTCAGCCGCCTTTTCATTTTGCATCACGAACCGGGGTTCATAAGATTCCATTATGTGTCGCAGGAGTGTATTAACTGGGCAGAAATAAAACTTCTAAGTCACACAGATAACAATCTAGCAATCCAGTTTAACGAAGGCTTTATCTAAAGGAAAGCTTACGTAACATGCTAATACATGGGAATTCATTTAGCTAGTAGTTTCATGGTAATCTGTGTTTAGTATTTGGATAAGGGATGTTAAGACAATTTATATAATGATAAGGATACTTAGTATTTTGTTATATTTATTTTAAATGTGCCTAAATTGCATTTTAATCCTTGAATAATGTTTATTTATCTAAAATTAGTCCGTTTTCTGATAAAACAATATAGGAATATAGTTAAATAAAGACAAATCGATTGATTTGTGATATCTTGGATAATAAGGATGGGTCCGCCAAACTCACATGATATTCATTAGATGAATATTAGACTACCCCGACTAACAAGATTATCACTTTATGGATCGACGTCATTAAGTGAATCTTGTAAATAATTTTGTTTACTAAATCTTTAGACTTGAGATGCAAGTAGGTCATGCATATGTGGATTATTATTCTTGATTTAGTTCTAGTTATCTTGAATAAGGTAGCTAATAAAGACTATTTCAGAATTAATTATGAAGCATGTGACATGGCACTTGTAATATCTATCTATCACATTAATCTATGATGTTCTCTTCAAAAGTGTGAGAATGGCTATACAATAATACATTATTGAGGCCCTCCTTATGGTTATTATCAGGTCTTATATTCGTGTGTTACCGCACCTAAAAAACTCATGTTAGACATGTCTTAAGATTTTTTGGTAATCCAGCATTAACAGTAAATATAAAGAAACCAAATCATTAATTAATGGAATAGCGGCTAATTGATCCATACCAGTTGAGGAGAGAACCGCGGGGCGGGGGGGAACGGTATTCAGGAAACAAAGATTGTCAATGCAATAAATTATTTATCCATGACTTATGAAAACCACACTCGGACATATTTCTATGAGCATTGGCGGGTTGCTATACGCTTACCAATGTTAAAATATTATAAGTTATATATGTCCAAAGTGGGATCTGTTGTATTGAGTACACGTAAATATAATAAATGTCCGGAAAGTTATTTCGAGCCTACGGACGCATCAGCTTAAATACTTAAACAATTAAAGATAAATCAATTAAATAATGTAATAATTTATTGAAAAGCTTCACGAGCGTTAAATGGTTAAATTAAATATTTAACGAAGTTATATTAATCGTTAAATAGTTTAATGTTTAATATATTGGGGATTAAGGAAAAAGAAAAGTTTTTGGTTTCTTTCCTTTTTGCCTAGAATCGGTCTACAACCCCTAAAAAAGGAGTGGGTGAGAGCTTGCTTGCAAGCCAAATCATTAAGGCTAAAAATAGGGGTTTTGTAGGATCATTGTTTAACACACCTTTGAAAAAACTGAATATCCTAATCATCTCATCCAACTCTCTCTCCTCTCTTTTGTTCGAGCGACCGAAACCCACAAAGGGTTTTTCGGTTTTGTGTTTGGTTCGATCCAAGGGAAAACCACAAGGGTTTTCAAGTGTTGATTTCTACGAGAATGTGGTGGTTTTATTGTTTATCACTACTAGTACTAGCATACTTAATTATTTGCTAAGAACGTATTGTGTGTGTTGAAGTAGATGGATTTTAATTAGATCCTCGGTGGTTTCGCGTTGTTATATTTATTATACACACGCGTATATTCAAGAAGGTGGTTACGTTAATTGCTAAAAGGTACATGTTCTTGATCCTTTGTTAATTATTTATTCTATACGTGTTAATATGTTTTCCGCTGCGTACTCGTGATTTGTTTTGGTCAATTGTTGTTAAAACCCAACAAAATAGTGTTTTAAAAGGCGTGTCATGGCGGCGTCAAGACGCCACTAAAGCGTAAGACGTGGCCTCCACGTTACGAAATAGACCAAGACGTCGACTCTAGACGTGGCGTGAGATGACGCGTGAAAAGGCGCGAGGCATGACGGGTTTTTTGATTCAACTCCGATAATTTTTTTTAATGAAGATTATTATATGTAAGGATGGTTTCTTAACTTTATTCATTATATACAACACTTTTTATAAACTTAATATATATGAAATATGATATAAATATATAAATATGTTCATATGTTGTGTCGCCTTAAGTTACGCCTTAACAATGCAAAAACTTCGTCATAGCTACTAAAACGTGAGACTTGAACATACCGTCATGCCACACCTCACGTTTTATTATTGAAGTTGTTAATAGTTAGTGACCAAATGTTACAGAAATGTGAAAACGAAAAAAAAAACAGGCATAATATCATAAATTATGTTACATTGTGGTGTGGATGTATGAAATTCAGAGTGGACAAACATTGCAGCGGAGGAGCATTAAAATCCATGAACCGCCTTTTCCGCAATTTGTTGCTTCAACAAGTTAGGTCACCCGCGCTCTGCTGCGGGATGTTTGGCGGCCGGTGTTTTCGGTTGGACGTGTTAGAAGGTATATTTTTGTAAAAAAAAAAAAAATTAACGGTCGTTAAGCAACGACTGATTTAAAGCACTGTTTTTGTGCATTTTTAAAAAAAAAATTAACGGTCGACCGCTAGTGGGGAAAGGGGTATTTTACAAAAAAAAAAAAATGAGGGTAGTTTTCGTAATTTAACACATAGTGCGAGGGGGTATTTCGTAAATATTTGAGGGGCTATTTCGTAAATAAAAAAAGGAACGGGTCGG
>BQNB010029218.1:45000-55938 GCA_026074375.1 Tanacetum coccineum | reverse complement strand
AAAAGATCCAAATTTACGGTCACGATCATCACCACTATTTGGATCTAGTAGTACCTTAGAAGCTGACCAGAGCCTCTGTAGTGCAATAGATTGCCTATCATTACTCACTCTAACGGGCTCATCAAATGGGCTCATTGGTGATGGAGGTGCACTGGTTAACGACAAAACCGAAGGAGATGAAAATGAAGGTGGAGCAAGGAATGTTAACGTTAAATCCTCGTTTGTTAAGTTTGAAGCATGGAGCGTTAAAACCTGAAAACAAACAGTATACACTGAGCTATCGCGTGACGTATGTCAACATTCAGATAATCAGATTCATTATAATCAAGTTTAAATATTGGGCCAAACTGGTCAAACGGGTTATTCTTGTTGGAATTTAATTGTTTTGTAATTATAAAGAATGCATTAACTATTCAAACGAACCATTTTATAAAATTAACAAAAAAGTGATTCCGGAACAACCCAACCCAGCCCATTTCATCACGTACTAGACAAATGACCCGTTTTAGCACATTAAGCATCCCATCCGACCCGCCCATTTTGCCACATCTAGTAAATCTTTTACAGATAGAAACCTGAACAGGTAAGTTAGGGATTCTGTCATCTGAGTGGATAGTATGTCTTGACATTTGAGATGCAACAGAGATCAAAATATCTTTTTGTAGACGCGGTTGCCAGTTTGTTGGCTGCTTGAATAGCAATCTCGATTCTGCACGAAATATAGATTACAACACAGTTTTATAATCAGATACTATTAGAAATATCCACTTTAATTACCAGTGTAGTTGGATCTACATGATACAAGAACTGCATATTTATTAGCAGGCGAGGCACCACGGTCTACACTGGAGAAGATGTACACACTTCTATCCCCTGGAGCATTAGAACTCCAAAGTGGTGTTGCGGGTTTGAGAATGAATGAATGTTCCTCACCTTTCCTGTCAAGCAAGTGTTTGACTTGGTCAATGTCTATATTACACTTCCATAATGACGATATAAAGGAGCTTTTAGACCTAAATCGATATCATCAAAGTTTTAAAAGACCCTTAAAGTAACCGAAACACTGGAAAATTAGTAAGGGGATTAACCTGAGGGCTAGACCTGGCAAGCCATGGTCATTTCCGGTTTCGACACACGCAACTGGAGAAGAGAAAGAGGGTCCACCTTTGGAAGCCTCCTCAAATATAACTGTTATGGCATCGAGGTATATAACGATATCTGGCAAATATGCTGGAGAAACATTCTGTATAAATATGATTTAAACACACTATCAGTTAGCTCCTTTATTACTTATCTCGTGTTGCTAAAATGCCAACTTACTTTCTCATTTGTTCCGTTTTTGTCATTATAACTTCTTTGCTCATAGTCCAGAATAACAGGTTTGTGTCCCGTGTGGGTCATTTGTAACAAAAACAGTGAAACACCCTTTGAAACGGGCATTTAATAATAAAAATTTGCGTATTAAAATGTTAAATTTATGGGTAAAGTTGATAAAGTTAAATCTATTGATAAAACTTATACTATCAAGATTGCCGATCACAAAATGATCGAAACAGGACACAAAACAATCTTTTAATGCGCAGATGTACAAAAAACAAGTACTAAAACATGACAAATGAAAAACGTCGTTTGTACCTTTATTTGTATACAAAGAAGATCTTTTGTATTGCAGTCAGCAGCAAAGCAATGAACCTCTAAAGGTTGTACAATTTCGATTTTCCTCCTCCACCTTCTACCCGGTATGTAAATTCCTTCAAGTCCACAACGAACAGAAAACCTTTCGGGTTCCAGTGGGACCCCTCGAAAAGACAAAAGACCTTCAACACTTCTTTTACTTCCAGACGCGTTAGACAAGACTTGATCCCAGTCATCTAATCCGTTGTTTAGCTTAGAACCACTTTGTGATGAAAGTGACGACATTGAATGACTTCTAAACTGGCCTAATAAAAAATTCTGAGAACCAAATGAGTTTGGGGGGTTTGGTCTGGTCAATGAGTTACGAGCAGTTGCATTGGGACTCGTGTCCACAGAAGATACAAAACGAGGTGAAGAGACAGAATTTTGTACGGGAAGCAACCATTTTAATAGATCTCCATAAGGGTCTTGTTTTGAGTGATCAATATTTTCTGAGGTTTCATATGTTAATGATGTTGACTGATATTTTTCAAACTGAAGGATTTCCAGAACTGGATCTTTCCAAGAATCTACACCGATATTTATCTGTAAAAGCACCTGCATCCTTCCAAACACGAAAACAGAATACAGTATTACAAATAAGGAAAATATGCATCCTTCTGAATAATGAATACACTGAGAACTAACAAGTAAATAAAATACTCCGCAATATGTAATATCAGCATAACTGACCCAAGTTGGTTCATACCAAAACTGTACATCGTTTTCGACTTAATTTTATGTTAAAAAAGGTTGACAAAAATCTACACGCCCCAACTAACCAGTAAATTTTATTCGCAGACAGTATGTTATTGTTTGCATAGGCTGCTGCATCAGCTTTAAAAGGCAGGTTGGAACATGCCAAAATGTTCACCGTTTCCCTCTTAATTGCAGGTCAAAAAGGTTGTCACACGTCTGTCCTTTTTAAATCCTAACTAACCAGTTTATCTGATTAACAGACACTCATTTATTATTTGCTTAGGTGTCATCAATTTTCTTCTTTCGCCCTACACAAACTAGTTTCTGGAAACGCTTTACTGGATTCAGGCTAACTAACAAGGAAAACTAATTAAAGCAACAATAGGAAATAAGCACACGCAGTCCTATATGTATATACATCTGTAAGTGCCTAAACACTAAATTAATGAACTGGTCTGAACTCCCATTCTATCCATTCTTGCGGAACATCTTTCACTACTAGAACATAAGTTGCTTTTATACTCATTGTGGGCCACCACTAGTCATAAACCAACATGTTCCTAAGCAATGCAAAATGAAGTCTTACTAGTGTGTTTTATCAAACTTACATGTTATTTTATGTTAAAGTATGTCCAAATATGCAATGCGGTCCATGGCACAGGTACTCGTAAAATGATGTATATATTTTATAAAACATACCACTATGTCTCCATTAGCAAGCATCGTACATTTGACATCATTTTTTGCAAGTCCACCTGAGGTGCTAGCATCAAGACTTCCACTATCAACTAACATAGCATCCTTACTGGATTCGATTGGAATGAATTTTCCTCCAATTGTTGATGTTGATCCTTGAAATGCTTTCTCAGGTTTCCTTCTCGACCAAAGAGCTTCATCTGCCTCAGCAATTCGAGCAAAAAAGTGAGATTTTTTAAATCTTATCAACAACTCTTCCGTCTGTTCCTGCTTGCTTGGGGTTAAGCATGCTATGATATGAACTTGTTCACCTGATCATAAAATAGTAAAGTTTTACCACAAAGCGGAAAAGAGCAGAAATAGGTTATAAAGATGAACGACTACCTGGAAAAACAAATGGGCGATCCAAGGATCTAAATGACAGCATATCTGATTCTTTACTCCAATCATCAGAAAGCTCATCTGCAAAAGCATTTGAAACTTACGATGACTTGTATTATGAACATCAATTCACAGATATACAAATTATATTTGCCAGTAAACCGTCTTTTGAATACATGTCTAAGTGTTGCGAGATAAAAGAAGTCTACAAGTTATCTAAACAGAATCGTATTTATTCAGAGAGCGGTACTTGATAAAGCAAAATAAAGGTATGAGTATTAAAGAAAAGTAGCAAGGGATTACTGCACGGAATGATAATAAATCCTTCTTCATGAACATCAATGTGCTTATCTACAACGGTCAAGCCAGTCTTCGTTTTTAACGGCCCGAATCTGCAAGGTTTACTTCCAACTCCGTCATAATCATTCCCGGATGATGTTACAGGATATACACTTGCAGCTATAAGATCGTCTAACTTTGCAGCCAGCTTCATGTTGTTTGATTGTGTTTACGCATCTGCAGGACGGGACCCGGCCTCCCAGAACATTCGCCAGCTCGACAAGAGTTCCTCTGAAATGCAAAAGATTATGCATCGATACATTATATGTCTATTCAGTAAAATTAAATCTACGGTTACTTAGAATTTAGAACTAAAATTCAATCACTTATCAAAAAATAAATATAAGCTTGAACCCATTCGGCACTTTTTGTTAGTGATCAACTCTAATTAGCTTATCAGAAACTATTACATCAAGTGCTCGGAATATCGAAAACCTTATGATTCAATCGACTGTGAAGCACACTTTATGAGACACTTCTGTACTTCTCATTCTTAATATCTTTCTTAGATTCAAACTTTTAAGATTTACTTATCTTATCCATCCTATCAGCTTCGGGGGTTATTTAGATGCAAATAAGCCCTTTCGAGTGTTTGGGTGGAAAAATCAGCTTTATACTTTTGGGCTTATTTTCGGCCAAATAATCACTTATCCAAAAGCAATTTACTCTGGCAACATTATTCTTAATATCTCGAGTCTTTATATTATCTTAGCACTTACTCATTAATCCCTAGCACGACGAAAACCAATCAATATCCATACTTCTGCTTATTCATGCTATTTCTATTAATCATCTGTTACTTTGACAATGCTGGCTGATAGCACCTATAACGAAACAAGCAAACTACAAACAATCATTCAAAAAGCTTGTGCGCATAAAACATTTGACATTTTTTCATAAGCAATCTGTTACAAGAATCAACATTATCTATTATAATCCCTACCACAATGATACCGACCAAATTCTTATTTCTGATTATTCGTCATATATCCATTAATTCTCGATTACTTTAACAATGCTGATCAATAGCACCTATATCTACCACTGCACATAGGTTGAGCTTGACAAAACCAGCAGTAGCGGTAGTGTTTATATCTCAACGCTTCTTTGAATCCACCACGCTAAATTATTTTAACAATGTTGGTCAATAGCACCTATATCTACTCGCGGTAGCAGGAAACAGTAGGCTTCTTTTTCTTAGTAGTGGTTCTAATACTAGCGTCTAAACAAAATCCAAAACGCTACACGCTCCTTGCCAAACAAGCTTTAGATGATATCAAACGCCATAGGCAGAACTTGACAAGTTTAACTGGAGGGGCCAAACTGTAACGTATTTGTTTTAGGGGGGTCAATTTACATTTTCATTTAACATTCCTACTAATAATGACTACTACTACAAAGTGTAAGGGTTAAAATTGTACTTGTGGCTAAAATTTTTGAGGGACCACGACCCCTCCCGGACTCCCGGTCCCCACTAAGTTCCATCCAACGCTAAGAGCACTAGGTGCCCGTGAGCCATAGGTCTCATGTTATAGCAAAAAGTGTTGTCGGCTCATCATTTCTCACAACCTATAACTTAACCCAAAAAACACCCTCCCCTCCATCACTCAAGTTATAGGACACCGCTTGCCCACACTTTAACCCAATAAAACACAAATACAACACAAAAAAAACAAAAACAAAAAAATGCCCTACAACTCGGCTGTTAAGTTTGGCACGAGGCCCTATCGCTTGGGGTGGGGTCTCATCCGCGTTAGCACTATAACACCCGATACCTTGTGCTCTAAGCGCTAGTTGCTCCAAAACACTCCAAGACACGGCGCCAAACATACTCTATGCATGTTTGGCAAAAAACTAGCGGCAGTAGTTGTTTGTGTTTGTTTCGGCTTATATGTGGGCTTATGAGCTTATGTGTTTTCGGCTTATATTTCATAAGCCTCAATCTTCCAGCTTATGTTGAGACTTATAAGCCGAAACAAACACCAAATGAACGCAAAAGCTAAACGCCAACGCTAAGCACTTCTTCACATAACGTTTGAAACAAAACGCTAAACGCTCTCTTTGCCAAACAAGCTTCCAATTCTAAACGCTAAACGCTCGAGCAATCTGTTACCAACCTCTGCAATATCTATAACCTACAATCACATAATACCTAAAAAAAACTAAATCTAAAAAAGGTTCTAAATCACACATTTCACTAATTAATCTATACTACTTCTAATTAGCATTATCAATTAAAACAATGAATTGATGATCAGTTAAAGTGACGTCATCATTAGTTTAGCTTTTATAAAAAGAGGTGACGTCATAATATGATTAAACGGAGAGTTACCGATCGGAGATGATGACCTTTGGAAATGTGATTCAATTTTAACCGGTGAAGTGAATCTATAAGCGTTTGATACTTTGATCATCAAAGTTTGATGTGTTTGTTAGTTTAGGGTGCGTTTGGTACGGGGTAATGGGAATGGGGAATCATTGTTCATATCATAATATATTGTCATTTTCATATCAGGCTAGGTAGACTCCTTTTTAACCTCATTCTTTTTCTTTCTATCTTTATTTTCATTATTTCTCCTCAGATACTTAACTCAATAAAATACACAAAATGATGAAAGCTTCATAGGGGTTATTCTTTTTTGGTTACTAACCCCTTGTTTGGTTCGGTCTATGCAATTGACTTTTATTACATGTTGCTTCCATTTAATGTAGAAAAATGGCGTGTAATCCAACCATTATTAGACGACGCAAAATAAAAAAACAACACACAAAAAAAAAAAAAAAGTAAAGCATAAAAAAAACCAAAAAACCCAGAAAATAAAAACAGAAAAATGGCGTGTAAATCCACCTTATTAGACGACGCAAGAGATACCAAAGCTATTCAGATCTTTTGCTTCACTGTTACGTGCGTATCTCAATATGGTATTCGTGACATGGTTTCGATTATCATTGCTACGTGTACGTATCATGAGACCTCTCACGAAAAGTAAAGAACAAAAAAGTCTTGAGAGAATGAACTGGTTAATTAGGCTAACAAGGGAATCTGACAGTGTTTGTATTAGCCAACTTCGTATTGATAGACGAACCTTTGATCTACTATGTGAGATGGTAAGTGATGTTGGAGGTTTAATTAGGAAAGAGAAAATTTAATGACCATTTTACCCTCACTTTTTTAAATTTTGAAGCCTAGCATTCCACTATTATAATAGCACAACAATTGTTTTAAAAAACTGCGTAAAATATCTTCATAATTATATGCTTACAAGTAGCTATATCCGCGCGCCGCTGCGGGACGATTAGCGGAGCGCGAAGTTTGAGGAAACTTAAAGTTTTATTAATAAAAATGCGGGACGATTAGCGGAGCGCGAGGTTTGAGGAAACTTAAAGTTTTATTCATAAAAAAACAGACCGATGACTCCAACAGTGCGAGAGGGTATTCCGAGAAAAAAAAAGGAAAATTTTATTTTAAAAATTTTTTGAGAAAAAAAAAAGAACGGGACGATTAGCGGAGCGCGAGGTTTGAGGAAACTTAAAGTTTTATTCATAAAAAAACAGACCGATGACTCAAACAGTGCGAGAGGGTATTCCGAGAAAAAAAAAGGAAAGTTTTATTTTAAAAACTTTTTGAGAAAAAAAAACTGGTAAAAAAAAACTAACTGTTAAAAAAAATATTCATAAAAAAACAGACCGATGACTCCAACAGTGCGAGAGGGTATTCCGAGAAAAAAAAGGAAAATTTTATTTTAAAAATTTTTTGAGAAAAAAAAAGAACGGGACGATTAGCGGAGCGTGAGGTTTGAGGAAACTTAAAGTTTTATTCATAAAAAAATAGACCGATGACTCAAACAGTGCGAGAGGGTATTCCGAGAAAAAAAAAGAAATATTAAAAAAAATGGTAAAAAAAAAAAATTAATGAGACCCGGTTTTTTGTTGGGTCGGGTCCCCCGGTAAATGTATTGTTTAGAAATTTTAGATGGTTCTAACAAAATTGTCAGAAGTTTGTATGATTTAAATAGACTAACAATTTTTTTTACCAGCAACAAGACCTAAGGGAAAAAGCTATGGCAAAGCCATCACCCTAACCACAAAGGACTAAAAAATATATTAAACACCCAAATGACAAAAACGCTAGCAAAAAAACTAGCAACAAGCAATTACAAAGAATTACAAGCCATTATAGGATCTTGAAGGAAACCTATCCGGTTAACACACCCGGGGTAGCTTGAGGGTGGGGGGGTGCGCGGATGAGCGGCGATCTATCCGCGACTGGATGGTGTAACGGAGACAGTCGGAACGCGAGTGGGGGCCGTGGGGGGTTGTGGAGGGAGTGGCGGAGTATCTCAGACTGGGGCGATACGACCACAAAGGACTAAAAAATATATTAAACACCCAAATGACAAAAACGCTAGCAAAGAAGAGGCAGCGTCTGGGGTAGCGTCACCGGGACTTGGGCGAGATGCGACGAGTCAGCGGGAGTCGAGAAGATTCGGGGACGCAGAGGCGGGAGCGCTCTCTGGTCACACGGGAGGATCTGTGGAGAGGGGCACTGCGCTCTAGAGTGCGCTTGGATGTAGTAGCTCTTCAGCTCAATAGTATTCTCTGATCTTATGTGTTGGGGTGGGATGTGGGGTGTGGTGGTGGTTGTGGTGGGGGGGGGGTTGGTGTGGGTGGGGGGTGTTTGGAGTGTGGGGTTGGGTGGGGGGTTGGGGGGGGGGTGGGGTGGGGGTGGGGGGGGGTGGGGGGGTTGGGGGTGGGGTGGGTGGGGGGGGGGGTTGGGGGGGGGGGGGGGGGTGGGAGGAGGGGGGGGTGGGGGGTGTGGTGGGGGGGGGGGGGGGGTGGGGTGGGGGTGGGGGGGGGGGGGGGTTGTGTATTGTGTTGGGGGGGGGGGGTGGGGGGGGTGGGGTTTGGGGGGGGGGGGTTGGTGTGGGGTTGTGGGTGGGGGGTATATGCTGGGTGTGGGGGGTGCCCCCCCCCCCCCCCCCCCCCCCCAGGAGGGGGGGGGTGGGGTTTGGGGGTTTGTGGGGGGGGGGGGTGGGTGGGTGTTTGGGTTGTTGGGGGGTGCTTGTGGGTGGGGTGGGGGGTTTGTGGGGGGGTGCTAGGATAAGACACGAATGCGAGCTTTGGCTCAAGACACAGACACACATATCGTGTGAGGACTAGACCAATCGAATAAAAAAGTAACGCCTTCTTCGGATTCTCCTCTTGGAAAACATTTCGATTTCTGAAATTCTAGATGCTCCACGCCGTTGTTCCAACAACCACATGCAACACCTTCTTCGCCAAAGTGTGAAGACGAGTATCATCCACCCACGACATCAGCTCTCTAATCGTTAACACGGAGAGGAAGTCTAAACTCCACCATCGACCAACGAGGGCCCATACATCTCGAGCGAGATCATAGTGCAACATCAAATGATTAATCGTCTCATCCCCTGTATCACAAACACCACACTTATTAGATTGCACAGTAATACCTCTAGTCATCAAATTCATCCGCATAGGAAGCTTGTTCAAAAGCATTCACCATATAAAGATGTTTACTTTGGCTGGCATTTCTTTTAACCACCTAGTCGCATAAGTATCCAAGCATAAGGTCCCTTTATCTATCAATTTCCTACCACACTTCACCGAGTAAATGCCATCACCATCACCCGTCCATATCCACCTATCACGCTGATTATAACTGACATGGGTCTCGAGAAGGCTCAAAAGAGTGACCCATTGTTCCTTTTTAGCTCCCCCTCTCGGGTTCCTTCGTAAAAAAAGAGCATTGGGAGCAAGATCAAGCCTAATTGCAACAATGCTTTCGGTGTCATTAAAGCTGAATGGTTGACCCATAAGTATAACTTTACCTAGATGCACCTGATCTGCTGTGAATTGTGACCACTTATGCGATAAGGGGTAGGTTATAAGTACCCTTTAAAACACCATATGTACCCCCTCTTATTTTTTTGCGTTTTTTTAATTTTTTTTAATTTTTGGTATATTATAAAACTGTGAAACGAAAAGTGCTGAACGTTAAATATAAAGTTTAGCAAGTCAAAAGTATTAAACTAACAAAATATACGGAACAGAAACTGATAAAAAACTGCGTTGCACTGTAAACTGGGAGACAAAAAAACATGTTTTGTACCCTTTTTTACTTTTTTTTGTACTTTCTGATGGACAGAGAGGTACCAATAGTAGCACCCATGCGATAAACAAGAGTCATGCAAGTCAACAGTTGTTTGTTGTGTTGAAAAACTAACTACCCGAAGTACAAATCGTTTATCACAACTTCAATTCATGGGTGCTACTATTGGTACTCCCTTGGCTCACAAAAAAGTATATGTTTTGTACTTTTTCTGTCCTTTTTGTCTTTCTGTTTGCACTACAACACTGTGTTTTATCAGTTTCTGTTTCGTACTTTTTGACAGTTTAATACTTTTGACTTGTTAAACTTCATAATTTTCGTTTCACACTATGCGTTTCATAGTTTTATAGCATAAACAAAATTATAAAAAAAATAAAAGTTTTTTAAAATAAATAAACCGAAAATCATAGGGAGGTACAAATGGTTTTTTAGGAGTGACTTTATAACTGATGTGTTGTTGGTGGTGTTTATTTATGAAAGTTTAAGTTTTAAATTTATATTTTGCCGACTTAACCAAAAACAACACTTTAACGGACAGTGTACCCGGTCGATGGTAGATTCGTAATAAGTAGGGTGTCGAATACTTGAAGCGAGGTTAAATCTTTCAATTTATTAATATTTTGGTTATCTAATCTAAGTTAATTCTAATCTAAGTCAAACCTATGATAATCCTATGTTAGTTCTAATTCTAATTCTAACAGGTAAAAAGGGGGGGTTTCGGTCTGAGAGACTGGCACGAGTTTGGTGGTGACTACAATCAATTCAAGACACTTTAACCCACACAAGCAAATTAACAGAAGATAAAAGAGCGGTCAAGCCTTATAATAGAAAACTGTATTAGACATCATTAATCCGATTAGAGGTTGATTTGTTTATTCAGTGTAATGATTACTTATCTCGAGGTGGTATATCATTCTTAGACTTAGGCGGGACTTCATCCTAAGACCTAGACATATTAATTATGTCACAATTAAAGCATCAGCATAAAGCATCCTTATTTGCTGCTTATAATCTAT
>BQNB010029218.1:0-40000 GCA_026074375.1 Tanacetum coccineum | reverse complement strand
GGTATGAGAAAGAAGACCCTCGACTAATAACACACAAGTGTGGATTAGGTACTTGTGTGTGTCTCTTGTGGACATGTGCTCTCTTTAATAGAATAATAGAATGAGAAGATTAGAACACAAGTGGTGTTAGACTTAGAGGATAGAAGAAGATATTAGAGAGGAAAGAAATAATGGCAAGAGGTGAGGAATACAAGAGCTAAGAGGGTTATTTATAGGCCAAAAATCCAAAGTGGGAAAATGGACATCGAGCCTTGCGCGCTGGCCGCATCCCAGCATGTGGCCAGCGCTAGAATTTTGATTATATTTTTTGGGTTTTTGCTCAACTGTACTTAACGCTTTGACCTTTTCATTATTCTTACACTCAAGGTTAACCAACTATTTTTTGGCTATTGAGTTATTACACAAAACGAAAACACATATAATTTGTGATGTGAATGTTAAAGTTCAAATCATAAATCGCATGTGATTTTTAAGGTGTAAATTAACACTAAAAAAGAAATCGAAAAAAGTTCATTAAAAATATATACCTCCTTTAATAAAAATGAATTACTGCCCAACAAGATGGTGATAACGTTTATTTTGAGTATATTTTTAGGTGCGTTATCTGTGTATTTGTACATGATATTTGGTTAATTTAACGAATTTTTGCTACTAAATTGCACAAAGATATTGTAGAAATGTAGAGGGGGGTGAATACGATCATTTTGACTTATTCGAAGTTTGTGAAACTTCAAATCTAAAAAAAATACCGAGTGGTGCAGTGATCTACTTGATAAGAGAGAGAGAGTGAGAGTGAGAAAGAGAGAGAGATGGAGAGAGAGAGAGAGAGGGGGAGAGAGAGGGAAAGGGAGGGAGATGAAGGAGAGAGAGGGAGAGAGAGAGAGAGAGAGAGAGAGAAAGAGAGAGAGAGAGAGAGAGAGAGAGAGAGATAAGAGCGAGAAGAGAAGAGAGAGAGAGAACAGAAATAGAGAGAGAGAAGAAGGATAGAAGGATTGGGTGCCCGGCGCTGGTCGATTGGTTCAGGGCCTCTTTCGGCTCTCTTGTCTCTGCCGTTCGTGTCATCTCTCTTGTCTCGTCTCTCTCTCTCTCTCTCTCCCTCACACACGCAATGAACCTTCATGTCGTCAACCACACCACACCCTCCATACCGAGAGACCACGATATATACTTGTTCAGGATGGGGGGATTACTCTAATATAATCCTTACCGTGGACTATAAACCGTATTACAACTTCGCTCGACCGATATGCACTAAGATCGACGCTCACTAAGAAGAGCTACTCCCTACGGTATTCCCCCCTCGGAATTCACCCCTAAGAACCCGTGATTCGACTTACTCCTAGGATCACTTAGATCAACTAGGACCACTAAAAACTTCCCCTTGGAAGTATATCAAAACCCCAACTAGATCACCAATGATCTAGGCTTGATCACTAATATACGAGACTTCCCTTACAACTAAATTGAATAATAGTTGTTTGGTTCAAATCAGATCCTAACTTAACCTAGAGACTCGATTCTAATATAAATGGTATGAGAAAGAAGACCTTCGACTAATAACACACAAGTGTGGATTAGGTACTTGTGTGTGTCTCGTGTGGACATGTGCTCTCTTTAATAAAAGAATAGAATGAGAAGATTAGAACACAAGTGGTGTTAGACTTAGAGGATAGAAGAAGATATTAGAGAGGAAAGAAATAATTGCAAGAGGTGAGGAATACAAGAGAGCTAAGAGGGGTATTTATAGGCCAAAAATCCAAAGTGGGAAAATGGACGCCAAGCCTTACGTGCTGCTCGCGTCCCATCGTGTGGCCAGCGCTAGAATTTTGATTCCATTTTTCGGGTTTTTGCTCAACTGTACTTAAAGCTTTGAACTTTTCATTATTCTTACACTCAAGGTTAACCAACTATTTTTTGGCTATTGAGTTATTACACAAAACAAAAACACATATAATTTGTGATGTGAATGTTAAAGTTCAAATCATAAATCACTTGTTTTTTAAGGTGTAAATTAACACTAAAAAAAGAAATCAAAAAAAGTTCATTAAAAATATATACTCCTCTAATAAAAATGATTTAATGCCTAACATGATGGTGATAACGTTTATTTCGAGTATATTTTTAGGTGCGTTATCCGTGTTTTTGTACACGATATTTGGTTAATTTAACGAATTTTTGCTACTAAATTGCACAAAGATATTGTAGAACCGTAGAGGGAGGTGAATACGGTCCTTTCGACTTCTTCGAAGTTTGTGAAACTTCAAATCTAAAAAAGACCGAGTGGTGCAGTGATCTACTTGATGAGAGAGAGAGTGAGAGTGAGAAAGAGAGAGAGAGAGAGAGAGGGTGGCTAGAGGTAGGGTATGTAGCGCTCAGCTGGCTCGTCAATCTCTCCATTGCGCGCGCGTATGCGCTGTGTATCTATTCTCTCTTCTCGCGCCGTGCGCGCCCTCTACTTCCCTTTCTGCTCGTCTCTCTGCTCTCTCGCGTCTTTCACATTTGCTCCGCTCTCTCTTCTTGCTCTCTTTCTCATCTCTCTCTTCGGCGTCTCTTCTCTCTCTCTCTCGCCCCATGCACCACCAATAACCGTTTGTCATGTGTTCATCCTCTCCACACCAGAGAGACCATGATAGATACTTGTTCAGGATGGGGGATTACTCTAATATAATCCTTACCGTGGACTATAAACCGTATTACAACTTCGCTCGACCGATATGCACTAAGATCGACGCTCACTAAGAAGAGCTACTCCCTACGGTATTCCCCCCTTGGAATTCACCCCTAAGAACCCGTGATTTGACTTACTCCTAGGATCACTTAGATCAACTAGGACCACTAAAAACTTTCCCTTGGAAGTATATCAAAACCCCAACTAGATCACCAATGGTCTCTGCTTGATCACTAAGATACGAGACTTCCCTTACAACCAAATTAAATAATAGTTGTTTGTTTCAAATCAGATCTTAACTTAACCTAGAGACTCGATTTTAATATAAAGGGTAAGAGAAAGAAGACCCTCGACTTATAACACACAAGTGTGGATTAGGTACTTGTGTGTATCTCTTGTGGACATGTGCTCTTTTTAATAAAATAATAGAATGAGAAGATTAGAACACAAGTGGTGTTAGACTTAGAGGATAGAAGAAGATATTAGAGTGGAAAGAAATAATGGCAAGAGGTGAGGAATACAAGAGCTAAGAGGGGTATTTATAGGCCAAAAACCCAAAGTGGGAAAATAGACTTCGAGCCTTGCGCGCTGCCCGTGTTTCAGCGCGTGGCCAGCGCTAGAATCCTGATTCCATTTTTCGGGTTTTTGCTCAAATGTACTTCACGCTTTGACCTTTTCATTATTCTTACACTCAAGGTCAACCAACTCAAATAGCCATTTTGATAAAAACGTTTATGGAGTGTTTAAAAGAAGATTTGAGGATATTTGTCCAATTTCAAGGATGTTGGTACAACATTGACTAGGATCTCCTTTATGTTTTAACGATGACAAACAAACGTTTGCAAAACCCCAACTCAAATACTTTATCAAACACCTCTAGCCAAGGCCGAAACTTCTTTCTAAACCTAGTATGATCATATTTTCAACATACCATCAAACGAAAGTATTTATTTGACCTTAATCCGGATTTATGTTGTTCCTAATCGCGTAACGGGTTTTACTCCTTTATTGGTTAAACTAAGTCAAAGGCCACTTTGCGTGAACGAAACCCTTCCCGTTACTGGATATGCTTTACTTGAGATACATCAAGATGATTAGTGATTAAATCCATTATTGATTATCATGGATTAAAAGTCTAAATGACTAATTGAGTTTGTGACATTTCGAGGATAATCATGTTTGACTTTTCTCACCTCCTTACCTATAAATGTTTTACAAACTCACATGTATTCCTCACATGTAAAAGATAACTTACAAACTCCCACACTCCTTTTACACAATCCTATAACACATCCTTCCTAATCATTTGTTCACCCTTCTTCCCAACATATGATTACATCTCCTCATACACTCTAAATACTTCCTTCTTAAACCATCCCATAATCACATTTGCCCACTCTTTCTCTCTTATTAGAAATATGATTATAATCCTAAATTCAATCCTTTGATTTCATCCTAAACCTCATCATCTTCAAACCTTCTCCAAACATAAACCTTCCTTCACGTAAACCTTCCCCAAATAACATCCACATGCCAACTCACATTCCCTTACACAATGTATTATCCTTGTACTTGTTGTACTTCTTGTTCCTTACATTCCTAACAAAGGCTCCTCCACATCCCATCAAAACATTCTCTACCACATATCCACTATTCACCTTCTTCCTCACAACAAATTACATACACACACATACTTATCTTCACCTTTAATCTCACCACCTCATAAATCTAAGTTACCTCATTCTTCTCTCCACCCTTGGATTTATTTCAAACAAACACAACAAACACACTTTCTCTTCCACCTATGATTAAGCCACCTTATCCATCCAAGTTACCTCTTTCTCCTCTCCACCCTTGGATTGAATTCAAATTTTAAACAAACACACTTCCCTCTCACAAACAAACACATCTCACTCACCAAACAAACACACCTTTCTTATCACCCTTGATCTTGCCACTTCACCTATCCAACTTACATCTCCTCTTCACATCATCACCCTTCATTTCAAATAAAAATTAAGAGGCTCCTTTCCATCACATCATGCCAACTCATGATAACTCATTCTCTCTTATCCAACATGTACCTAAATGAATTTGAAATTCAAATTTCAAATCTTTCCCCCCTTTTCTCTCCAAGTTAAGAATATTCCAAGAATATTCTCTTGTACCCTAACTAGCTTATTTATACCTTTAGTTGGATCCCAACTAAGCTAGTTACACTTTGAGGAATACCTAAAATACCCCTTTCTGATAATTATTTTCTCACTTTACAATATCAGATAAGCAAAAGGCTTTAAAGACTTCACAAATGTTTTTGTCAAATGGCTATTTGAGTTGGTTGACCTTGAGTGTAAGAATGATTGAAAGGTCATAGTGTGAAGTACAATTGGGGGTTTAACAAGTGCAGGTATTTAAAAGGCCAAAATCTCGAAAAAAACATTTCGAGAATCTGGCGCGCTAGCCACGCGCTGATGCGTGGGCAGCACGCCACTCGCGAAATGTTTTTACAACATTTGGGATTTTGGCCTATAAATACCCACCCTTAGACTTTGTATTCCTCACCTCTTGCAAACATTCTTTCCTCTCTTTTCTCTTCTCTAATCCTCTAAGTCTAACGTCTAAATGTTCCAAACTTCTCATCTATCATTCTATAGAAGTGAACACATCTCCTCAAGAGAGCCACAGAAGTACCTAATCTATAATTGTGTGTTTTTTCAAGGGTCTTCTTTCTCATACTATTTCTTTAGAATCGAGTCTCTAGGCTAGGTTAGGACTTGGTTTATCCATCTATCTTTTCATTCAATCGAGTTGTAAGGGAAGTCTTATATTCATAGGATCAAGCCTAACCCATAAGGGATATAGTTGAGGTTTGGTAAGCTTCCAGGGGAAGTATTTAGAGTTATAGGGTTAAGTCGAATCATGGGTTCTTACGGGTGGATTCAGGGTGGAAAACCGCAGGTAGTAACTTTTCTTTGTGAGAGTTGATCTTTATGCATATCGGTGGAGTTGAATTGTAATACGGTTTGTAGTCCACCATAAGGATTATACTAGTATAGTATTGGAGTTGTGGATTTGTAACTGGACGTACGAAAGGACTAAACCTCCTTCCCGAACCAGTATATATCGTGGTCTCTCTCTCTCTCTCTCTATCTACTTATTGATTCTTTGCTAAGTATATCATCACACCACTCGGCTCTTTTGGAGATTTGAAGTTTTATAAACTTAGAAGAAGTTAAGAAAACCGTATTCACCCTCCCCCCTATACAGTTCTACAATTAGCATTAGAGCGGTTTACTCAAGTTTTCAAGTGTTAAAGCCTTCATGAGAAGTCTTTTTAAGTTGAAAACTTCTTTTTTAAAAATTCAAAATCCTAAACTTTGATTTTTGAAAAAGTAGAGTGAAGATTCATGGCTCAAGAGAACTATGTTAAGGGGTGTTCTATGAAAATACCACCTTTGCTAGAACCTAATTGGTTTTGATTTTGGAAAGCCTGCTTTAAGACTTACATAAAGTCCAAAGTTATTGACTTATGGCAAGTCATCCAAAACGACGATTTCTATTTCGACATTGAAGACTCGAATTCAAAGTTAATGAAGGATACCTCGTACGAGCTTATCAAGGATGAGCAAAAAAAGCAACTTGTCAAGAATAATGAAGCCAAGATGACTCTTTACAATGCCCTACCGCGTAAAGTGTGCGAACGAGTCTTCATGTGTAAAACCGCCAATGAGGTATGGCATACACTCATCATCACTTACCAATGCAATTCACAAGTCAAGAATTACAAGATTAATCTTCTCACTCACGAATACGAGAAATTCTCAATCTCAAATGAAGAAACTATTGATAGCGGCTTCACAAGATTCAATGATATTGTGACTAGTCTCAAATCTTTAGATTCGGACTACTGTAGTAAGAATCATGTTAGTGATGCGTATTTTCTTTTAAATATAAATTTATCAAGTTTTAAATTTATAAAACTCGATCTACCTTACAACGCACTAATGGGCAGAGAACCTGATCGTGGGTAGTATAGAATGGTAAATCTGAGGTCGTCCTAAGAGCTAAGTTGTAATTAGTTTTAATTTGTAATGTCACATTTTGAAAATGGTTTTGAATTGATTTGAGATGAATAACAATAAAATTAAATGATGAAAATTAAAAGAGTTGGACATATCAGGAGAGAAAATGTGCTAACCTAGTTACTTCATTACTACTGTTATGAAAACGTTTTCCTGTGCAATGTTAAACTATGGTTTCATTAGTGGTTTCTAAGGTCGATAGACTTGAATAGGTATATTTAGTCTATCCTATACTCCCTGCGATTTTGAATCGTCTAAATCGTATAGGAGGTAGGTTATCTAGGTTTTAGTGATCAATCCCAACTATTCTCAAAACTTATCTAATAACCTATACAGATTATTAACCCACTCTGAAAGAGTTTTTGTGTTTTTTAAGTATATTGAGTGATAATGTGCGGAGACTGATTAGTTCCTACACTAGGGACGGAGTAATAACTCCTCCCTAATACCCAGTTGATCCCATATTGACATGATAATCCAATAATGGGGCAAGCAAGGTCCAAACCACCCGTACTACCAAAACTCAGGGTTACACGATAGTCAAGGAATATCTAATGAAACCATAATCTAACAGGAAACAAATATCATAACAACAGTAACTACATAACTAGGCAGCACTTTAAGTGCTTTGCCACTCATGGTAACAGAAACACAACACGTAATAGAAGAAATCATAGATTGAAAGCTCATAATTCTTACAGTATTCGTATTTGTTGTGAATTGTGTCTTGCAGGTAACAGATATTGCATAAAAGGACAAAAACAAGGCAAAACGGACAAAACTGAGCACGGGAATGGAATCAGTGCTAAAAATCAAAGCCGAAGGCGTATACATTTTTAATGGGCCAACCCGTACCCATTTTAATGGGCCGGGACAGCCCATTAAAGATTTATACTAAACAAAAGCCCATTTATAATCCTTAGTCCAAATCCATTATCCATAAACCTTTGTCATCTTCCCTGGCCCAGCACAAAATTCTAATGCCCAACTCATTATCTTGGTGCCAGTCAAGTCAACCCGGTTAAATATCAAATTATAACACAGGGTCAAAGTTAATATTACTGTACATCCTTCACGTTTCACTCTTGTTTTACAACACATAGCAACAAGGTAAATCCTCCTTACACCTTTCACCCACACGCTTTCCCTATGCTTCTAGAATCCTCTAACACCTCTGACACCACTTAAAGCCACGCTGGTAATCCTTAACTCATTGGTGGAAAAGAAGTGGAGGCAATCAAGGGCTATGATGATGGATTCATGAATCAAGGGCTCAGATTAGTTGATGAAGACGCTTCTGAGGTCCTAGAACCTTCCTCTTCCTGCTATAAATAGAGGAGAAAGTTCACACAGTAGAGGCATCTAGTTTAGGAGTAGGAATAGTGTAGTTTAGTAGCTTATTAGTAGCTTATTTTAGCTTAATATCTTTCATTTTATGTAATTTACTTTTTCAAAAGCTTGTAATCACTTTTAGTTTTAATAAAACTCAAATTTCATTTATATTGTGCCTTAAATTCTATTTTACTCTTAAGCAACTATGGTTTAAATGTGTTTTGTTATAAGCTAATAAGCTCATTAAGCTCTTTTGTTAACTAATAAGCTAGTCCTAACTCAGTTAAGCTTTCTAAAGCTTAACTGAGTAATCTAATCATCTAAAACTCTCGCAAAAATGTACCTCAGCTTATTTGGATGATAAGCCAAAAACGGATGGGCTTATGGACAATACCAGCTTATCTATGATAAGCTTGAGCTTGTAGACCAGCTTTTAAAAGCTTAATCATCCTTGTTTTGTGCAAAGGATCAAGTGAGTTTTACTTTTCTCATTTTTAGCTTATATCATGTTGCTTATTATTATCTGCTTATTGTCTGCTTATTATTGTTTTTAGTTGCTTATTATGCCTAGTGTTAGCTTATTAAGTCTAGTGAATGGTTTAGGATAGTTTAATTTAAGTCTACTTAAAATCTGTTTCAATTTGAGTTAATTCGGCTTATTTAGTTTAGCTTATTAAGTTGCTTATTGGTCCAAAGATTTTGCTTATTTTTCATTATTATGCTTATTTAATCATCTGTTTTCAAGAATTAAGTTTTTCTCAAATCTGTTTATGCTTAAAAAGTGATTTCATAATTTTAAAAGGGTGTTTGGCACAAGCAAGCTTAACATAGTTAAGACTGCTTGTGCTGTGCTTGTGCTAATTTTAGTCATTAGGACAGATTTAGTAAGCTGAAGTTTGGTCTTAGGATTAGTTTAAATAAGCATTGATTAAGTTTTCCTTATTTTGTCTAGCTATTTTACCATGCATTCTTATCTGCTATTCTAAATGCTCCTCAAATTGCTTATTTGATTGATTCCTTCAAAATGCATTTGAGTAATGATTATATGTATGCTCAATTAGCTTAATGCCTCAAAGTGTATTAGTTTTGGTTTGATCAGTTTTTAGATTCATGGAATGAGATTTTAAGGTTTTAAGGTCTGTTTATGCATAATATTAGAGGTCTAATCTTATATTAATATAGGTTAGTTTTTGTTAAGATTAGCTTATTTTAATAAGACCTTGATCTGTTTTGAGTTTTAAATAAGTCAAATCCTATTTTGAGTCTTAAAACTTAGGGTGCATGTAGTCAATAAGCTTAGGAGTCCAAGAAATAGGGTAGTCTGCCATTTTCTTTCCCCTATTTCCAGCTTATTTCCTAAATGTTTAGCTTATTTCTTTGCTTATTTGTGTCAATAGCCTAGAGTACCTTATCTGTTTTCAATTTTGCAGCTTATTCCTTTGGCTTATTTAGCTTTAATCTTAGCTTAAAAATTTGTCTTTAATCCTTAAAAGTCTGTTTAAGTGTCCTTTGTCTTTTAAGCTTTTTAGTGCTTTACTTGCCTATTTGTTTGTTTATTTGTAATCATATTTGCTTATTAGGTACAGGTGTTGGTCTGTTTCATCTTATTTGTGCTTTTCTTTTGCTTATTGTGTCTTAAATAAGCCTATCATTTTAATGTTTAGTCATTAGTTATAAATAAGCAAATCTGTCACTTTTAAAAAGCTTTTTCTAGCTTGATTGAGAGTTTTATCAAAAAGTCCTTTTAATAAAATTGCTTATTTTTCAGTTCTTTTGTTTATTTAAAAAGAAAAATATTAAAAAAAAATTCAAAAAGGGGAAGCCACAGGGGTCGAACCTGTGACCTCCCTCTTGCCTTCTCACTCAACCAACACCTTTAACACACTCATCTTAACCATCTGCGCCCTTGGGTCTTTTCTGAACGACTTTAGGGTGCATTTGGTTTTAAGGTTTTTTTACTATTAAGCTTTATAAGCTATTCTGCTTATTTACAGCTTATTAGTAAAAGCTCTTTAGCCAGTTTTAATTTTCTTAGGTTTAGAATTGTTTAAAGTATTTACTGTAATTTTTCTAGAATTTTTAAAATTAGTTTACTATTTTTAATAGTTTATTTAGATTAAATCCGTTTTTATTTCCTATTAAATAAAATAAAAACCAAAAAAATATAATTCTTTTTTTGAAAATTATTTTTAGTCATTTAGGATTTTTAGAAATTGAATTTTCATTTTTAGAGTTAAAATTTGATTTACTTGCTTACTTGTCGCGTTTTTAATTTCCCGTTATCGTTTTATGCTTAATTTCTTAAATGATTTAATTGTTTACTTATTTTTACTTGCTTTTACATGTTATTTGTATTTTCATTAATAGTTATAGAAACCAAAATCAAAATCTTTTAATCATTCAAATCACGCGATCACGAACTTAACCGATTCTCAATTTACGCTTCGTCGAGGAAACGACCTAGGAGGTTTTGGACTTTGCTTTGGAAAAAAGTAACTTTCTATAACCTTTTGGAATACTTATACCATATACTATAATTGATCCCGTCCTAATACATTCTTATGGGTGTGTTAGGGTGTGAATCAATAGGCCAGCACTTTAAGTGCTTAGCCGCTCATGGTAACAGAAACACAGCAAGAAATAGAAGTAATCATAGATTGAAAGCTCATAATTCTTACAGTATTCGTATTTGAACGATTAAATACAAAAAGTAAGTAAAGTTTGATCTCCCTTGGACTCCAGGTGGAATTCTTCGAAGGTTGGAAGCCTTTGTCGCCTCTCCAATTGGCTGTGGAGGAAGTGATATCGGAATAGCTGAACGAGGCCTCTATTTATAGGTTTCGAACCTGTTACGACGCAACTAATAAAGGTGTTATGCCATAACCTTCATACACGACATTCCATAATTAAGAAATTGTTACGGCTTAACCAGATATGGTGTTACGCCGTAACCTTCAAATAATTTCCATTAGTTCGTGATCTTCTTTCCATATATGTGGATCTTCATGGTTACGGCGTAAGCTTAATATAACAGCCCGTAATTTTCATCAATGTAAATATCCATCTATTAAATTAGATGTAATGTACTATCCATCTATTAAAGTATATAACACCTTTTACAGGGAAATTTTTTCGCTTTATTCCATTGTGTAACATAGTTTACATAACTAAAGTAAACGAGCTCACGCAACCTACCAATGCCATCTATATCTATGTTTATATCATGTAAACATCCTAATATGTCAAGTCTATGTGTAATATCATTTTACCAGTACGTTATCCATTTTAACGTACCATATTACACGTATTCCAAAACAAGCATTATACGTAAATCGTTGATTCCAAAAAACCCTAATTCATGTCAAAAACATGTGTAAAATGTTCAAAGCATGTGTACAAGTTACAATGCAAACTTTGAATATCTGTTTTCCCTCCTTAAAACCCTAGTACTACTCCTTCTAAAGATCAAAGTACAAGTCAATTGTGCATGAAATACAAAATAGGTCTTTTACCTCCGATAAAAACATGTTTATATCCTTACCACCACTTTAACACATCGTACTAAACAACCAATGGCACACTCTAAACCCTAAACTAATCCCTAAATCATTCTAAACCCTAATCCTAAAACCCTAATTCATCGAACTCTAAACCAAAATCATAAAACCATAGCAAACCCATTACACCTTAAACTAATTCATAGTTTTCAGAATCTGATTTGTTAATAAAACATAAGATCTGGGCAAAATCAGTAGGTTCTGGGTATTAAGTAAAAACACTAGGTTGTAGCCCTATGTCTTCTGATCATTTTTCCGTTTGAATCACCCCTATTCGACGTCGGATGAATTAGTTATAGCCGAAATGGCAAAGGTGAGCAAATTCTACACACATGTAGTAAATGACTGTTATCTCTAGATTTTTTGTTTAGTAACCATGATATGTAAACAAAAAGTTGTAGACGGACTCAAAATATCTAACCATGCTCACTGGTTTGAGGTTGATCGGAATTACGGTTTGTAAATGGCAACCAAATTACCGAGACTGATGTTGGCTGTCCAAAAACAGCCATGTATAAACTAAATAAACACCTCAAGCTCCTCCAAGCTCCTCCATGACTCACCACCACCTTCATCACCATGACCTCACCACCACATCACCATCACTCCTGCATCTCGTCCACAAGCACCTCCATCACCCTTGTCACCCAACTGGCCACTCAAGTCGTCTAATCACCCCAGTCATCACCTAACTTTCCATCTCCTTTCCACCTGCTATGCTATCACTCTAGCTCACAATAGTCATCCCAGCCTTCCCTTAGTTACCCTTAGTAGCTGCCATGAATCCCTAATCTATACTAAGCCACCACATTCAAGCTATACTTGGGCAATCTAGTTAGTTTTTGCCTATAAATAGTCGAACCAAAAAACACACTTTCATTCATTCCGAAAACACTTCTCCACCTCAAAACTTTGCTTTAGCCTTGTACTAGCAGAAGTATAGAAGTCCCAACGTGTGTTTAGAAACCAAGGATTCCAAGGAAGAAGCCATAGAACTCGTCTCCAAGCTAAACAAACCAAAAACCTCCATTTTGACACATTTCAAGTTGTAAGCTTTTTCTAATCATCCTATAAGCTTTGCTAATGTTTTAGGTTGTTCATAAACTCTATTAGATCATGTAGGAACTCTTTGTTAAGATCCTTGAACATCAAACCCATTTGAATTGTTTTAAAACCCTAAAACGTACCCGTTTTGATTTTTTTCAATCACAAGCCCTTTTCATAAGCTATAAGCTTGTAAACTCTACTTATTTTTGCTTATTCTAATAAGCCATAAGCTACAAAACTCTCTTGGATTTCAAAAATATCATTATTATGTTTTTTGGACTTGTTTTGCAAATAAATCCCATGCAGGGGTATATAATGTAAATATTTTGGATATTAAACTGAGGGCAAAAAATGTCATATTCTACGTGAAAACTATAAGACTATCTTGCTAGTTTCAAAGTTAAAGGTTTAATATTTATATACTTATTATATAAAGGACTAAACTTGTAAAAGTTTATAAACCAAGGGTATATATTGTCATTTTTGCATTCTTAAAGGTATAAAATGAAATATTTTTATATTAGTTATAAAAATATATATTAATATTATAAGACTTGATTTTATTAAAACCCGACACATTTATCATTATTAATCATCGATCGACGCATTATAAAACAATTATATATTTAACATAACTTATCATCGACTAGCTTTTGAAGAAACTTAAAATCCTATCGTATCACGTTATAGGGAATTTCATGGAGGGGTTTCATTTGGGTTTACGTTTTGACGAGTTTGTTGGATTTACGATTTAAAGTATACTGGCTCCTCAAACGTTTACTACATGACCTCTGAATTATGATAGCCCGAACAGTGATACAATATTTCCATAAATTAATAAATCAAAGTACGGATGTTATGTTAAATTTATAAAGTTGGAAATCATAAGAAAATCTCACTAAGATTGACATATTACCCTCAGGTACGTGACAGGCCGTTTAATTTCAATGATATACTTTTTCCATCAATCAGATCTCCCTGTTAAGGTGAGTTCATAGACACGCATTTTAAATCTTCATAATGTTTTCATAAACCCGCGTGGGGATACCATGCTATAAACCATGATTAATGAGATGTTTTTCCAGTGTATGCTATCCTGATTTATTATTGCCTAAGTCACCTTTACTGCCAATATTTCTTAATCATGAACCATTAGTCACTTGCGAGTGAACGCGAATATTGTGGATAGATCTATCGGGGTGTGACGACTCCCGTTGGTGTACCTATACTTTCTGGTACCAATAGCACTATATTTGACTTAATGGGTAACCTTGGCAAGTTACCTTTTCACGAGGACATTTGTTCCTCAACCAATGTCACTACGGTGATTTACATGTTAACGTATTGATGTCATGAGCTTAGTGGCTATTATATATTGTTTTTTCCTTAATAAATTGTATTTGCAATTTTACAAACTTTATGGGTGTATAACAACGTAAACCCACTATGACTTGTATTTAACTGTTTATCATAAACCTATGAATTTCACTCAACCATTGTGTTGATCTTTTTAGCATGTTTATCTCAGGTAATTGAGCAACTTATGGCACGGAGTGGCACGGACTTGAAGATGGCAAAACTGTTATCATTCAAACTTTATGTTTTCATATAGATTTTGGGACCTCCTTTTGTAAAACTCTGATATAATATTGAATGATAACTAAATTTTCAAAACGTCTCTTTTGAGTCGTTTTCTATGATTATGTCTGTTGTACTATGAAGTAATACCCTAGATTAGCTTCCGCTGCTATATTTTAACATTGGGGGTGTTATAGAGTGGGTATCAAGAGCCTACGGGTTATAGTGAAAAGGTAAAACCTTAACTATAACTACTTTTCTTTTTCCATCCAAGAAAGTCTTCCATGTCACTACATCTCCCAAATAGTATGTAAAGATATATAACTATTATAATATTATATAAATAAATTATGTTATTTACCACTAGGTTGTTAACAGAGTGATATATTCTCCCAACCACCTACTTTCGATATTGATGATGCTTTTTCCTCTAACTTTTCGGACTATAGTCAAAACTGCACCAGATCTATTTTACTGTTCTCACCGTGGTTACAGTCGCGCTTCTCTGATCTTCAGGATTATGTATCTAGAAGTATGCTTTTGGCCTCGTGTAGCAGTCTATCCTTTTCACGATGATCCATATATGCAAGCATATAATGCTGCTACTAATGAACCACCTATCCCACCACAAGCTCCTATTGATCCACCGCTTGTTTTGCCTCCATCTCCAGTATTACCACTATCACCAATGTTTGATTCCCGAGATTTCTTTCCTCCCGAAGAGATTCCACCACCTAAAGACACTGAGACTCCTGTTGAATCACCCATTCTAATATCTCCATCTTCATCAGTAGGATCTTCATCACCGGTTAGGTCAACTACACCACCAAGAGATTATCCATTTGATGAGTCTATCTTTGCAGAGTTAGATAACTCATTATGGATCATACCACGACCACTGGGAAGTGAACCAGTCCTCGAGGAATCTAATGAGTCAGATGCTTGTTTAAGTGTTCATTCCTGGAAATCTTAAATTCCAAAAATTTTCCGTTATATCCTGCAATGTAATACCAAAGGATGTGTATTACTTTGTTAGAACTTGTATCAAAATAAGAATCCATACAATATGTCAAATGATTTCAATACCACTATGTATGAAAATTTTGATAATGACTTGTTATATCATTCTTAATTTGTGTTGTCTTGTAAATGTTGATAGAATGGCTCCCAAAAGGACATCAACATCTACAGCACCACCCATGACCCAGGCTGCCATTAAGAAACTAGTTGCTAACAGTGTTGCCGTGGCTCTGGAAGCACAAGCTGCAACAATGGCAAGTACTAGTAATCCCAACAGGAACACCAGACCTACTGGAACTCCTGTAACAAAAACAGGAAACTATAAAGAGTTCATAAACTGCCAACCTTTCTACTTTAATGGTACAGAAGGAGCAGTTGGCCTCATTCGCTGGTTTGAACGGACCAAATCAGTATTTTCTCGTGTAGAAAGTGCCGGAAACAAGTGGAATTGCTACTGGTACCCTGACTGATGATGCCTTGTCCTGGTGGAATGCGTACGCCCAACCTATTGGAATAGAACAAGCCAATAAGATCACTTGGACTGAATTGAAAAGGCTCTTAACAAATAAGTATTGTCCTCGAACTGAAGTCAGGAAAATGGAAGATGAATTTTACAATCTGACTGTAAAAGGAGATGATCTTAAAACTTACATTAGAAGATTCCAGGAATTAGCAGTCTTATGCCCAAACATGGTGCCAAACACCGAGAAACTCATTGTTATGCTTCATCGGAGGATTAACCCAGAAGTATTGAAGGAAATGTTCCGCTTCAAATCCTCAACTTAGAGGAAGCCATTAACATATCCAGTGTTAATGGATTCAGTAACAAGCACAATTCTATGCAGGGAACAATGATCACAACGAAAAAGTTTTGATGTAGAAGAACCTTCAACAACAACAACTACCAAAACGACCGTAACAACAACAATAACAATCGCAACAATGATCACCACCAACAATAGAATAGAAGGCAGGAAACCTTCAGGGCCTATGCTGCTACCCCAACTGAAAACCGTGGGTATGTTGGACCCCATCCTTTGTGTAAGAGATGCACTCTACATCACACAGGACCTTGTACTGTCAGATGTCAGACTTGTAACAAAGTGGGCATCAGACCAGGAACTACAGAAATAAAGGACCCTCGGACTACTAGATTAGATTCTAGTTATAGTTTTTGTTAGACCTAAACACGAGATGTATGGTATAAATAACACCAATTGTCAAATTTTAACTATGTAAAAGTATGAAGCAAGTGTTATGTTATACTACAAATTATTAATTCCGTTAACTCGCTATTCAAAAATTTCGTTATTTTGGGTGCAACTTGCCTTGTTAAACCAAACATTTCAAAATTGATCTTAGTTCGATTAACTAGTAGTTTCGACGTTGTCATCGGTATGGATTGGTTATCCAAGTATCATGCTAGAATCATCTGTGACGAGAAAGTCGTCCACATCCCAATCGATGGTAAAACTTTAATCATCCGAGGTGATCGAAGTAAAACTCGACTAAGCCTCATATCCTGTATAAAAACCGAAAGGTATATATCCAGGGGATGTCAAGTTTTCATAGCTCAAGTAATGGAGAAGAAATCTGATGAAAAATGACTAGAAGACATACCAGTAGTCAGAGAATTCCCAGAAGTTTTTCCTAAAGATCTACCGTAGAATTTCAAATCGATTTAATTCCAGGAGCGGCACCAGTAGCCCGAGCACCCTATAGATTAGCTCCTTCAGAAATGCAGGAACTATCTAACCAACTTTAAGAGTTAGCAGACCGAGGTTTTATCCAACCAAGTACTTCACCTTGGGGAGCTCTTATCTTATTTGTTAAAAAATAAAGGACGGATCTTTCAGAATGTGTATCGATTACCGGGAGTTAAATAAACTTACTGTAAAAATCGTTCCCCATTACCCAGGATCGATGACTTATTCAACCAACTTTAAGGATTGAGTGTTTACTCAAAAATCAACTTGAGATCAGGTTATCATCAGCTGAGAGTAAGGAATGAAGATATTTCCAGATGCTTTTCAAACAAGGTAGGAACATTATAAATTTCAAGTGGTGCCTTTGGTTTACAAACGCACTGTTGTATTCATGGCTCTTTGAATCGTGTGTGAAAAAACAATACTGGGATAAATTTATGAGATGTTCATGATGATTTCTCATCTACTTCTGTAACAAAGAAGAACACAAGACCATCTGAGAATAATTTTGGAATTAATCAGAAAGGAGGAATTGTATGCCAAATTCTCCAAGTGTGATTTCTGGATCAGTATCGTGCAATTTAATGTCTTATTATTCTTCTCATGATTTTGGAAAATCATACCACTAAGGAAACATCTTCTACTTAACACCGTTTTGATATCATGTTTTATGCTTAAGTAGGATGATTTATAATCATCTTATTGAAATGAATTAGGACGCTTTTTCATTTGAATATAAGGTATATATAAACCACGAAACTATTAAATTTATAAATTTCAGTTACAGATAGGGAAGCCTCGTGTTTGTAAAATGTAAAAATTATAAATGAGTAGGGCTTAAGTGTATGCATTCGTACAAACAGATTCTCTTTCATAGTTTGTACATAATTCTTTTTTGATCATTTAATCATTATCATTATTACCATAATACAAATAAGTCTCTAGACTTCTTTTGATTTGTAAATTGTTCACTCGATTATTTACAAACATCACTCCATCATTCAACTAAATCTCGGGACGAGATTTTTGTAAGGATGGGAGACTATAACAACCCGTAATTTTTATCAATGTAAATATCCATCTATTAAATTAGATGCAATGTTACTGTATCCTTCTGTTTATAGTATATACCACCTTTTTACAGGGAAATTTTTTCGCTTTATTCCATTATGTAACATAGTTTACATAACTAAAGTAAACGAGCTCATGCAACCTACCAATGCCATCAATATCTATGTTTATATCATGTAAACATCCTAATATGTCAAGTCTATGTTTAAATATCATTTTTACCATATACGGAGATTCTGTTCCATTTAACGTACCATTACAGAGTGTTATTTCTCAAACAAGCATTATACGTTAACGTTTATTCCAAAAAACCCTAATTACATGTCAAAACAAGTGTACAAATGTTCAAAGCAAGTGTACAAGTTACAATGCCAAACTTTTGAATATATTTTCTCGCCTAAACCCTAGTACAACCTTCTAAAGCGCAATGTACAAGTCAATTGTGCATGAAATACAAACTAGGTCATTTTACCTCCTAAATCATTTTTATATTTACCAACCCTTGACACAAGGTACGTCAAAACCCAATGCACAACTCCTAAAACTAAACATATTACTAAATCATTCTAAACCTAATCCTAAACCTAATTCATCGAACCCTAAACCAAAATCATAAAACCATAGCAAACCAATTACACCTTAAACTAGTTCATAGTTTTCAGAATCTGATCCGTTAATAAAACATAAGATCTGGGCAAAATCAGTAGGTTCTAGGTATTAAGTAAAAATACTAGCTTATGTCTTGTGATCATTTTTCTGATTGAATCACCTCGATTCGACGTCGGATGAATTAGTTATAGCCGAAATGGCAAAGGTTGCCGCAAATTCCTGCACACTGTGTCAAATGGCTGTTATCTCTAAATTTTTCTATAGTAACCCCTAAATATGTAAAACTAAAAGTTGTAGAGGACTCAAATATCTAATCATGCTCACTGGTTTAAGGTTTATCGGAATTACAGTTTGTAAATGGAAACCAAATTACCGGGACTGATGTTGGCTGTCCAAAAACAGCCATGTATAAACTAAATAAACACTCAAGCTCCTCCAAGATCACACCAACCTTCTTCACATGACCTCACCACTATATCACCACACTCCAGCACCTTACAAAGCCAACCTCCATCACCACTTATCACACAAAATTGGCCACAAGTCTTCCAAAACCTAGTCTATCAACCCTATTCTCCATCTTCTTCCACCTTGCTATGATATCACTCTAGCTCACAATGGTCACTCCCTAGCCTTCCTTAGTCACCTAGTAGTGTCATGAATCCATCTAATTATAACTCAGCACCACACATCAAGCTAGAACTTGGGCCAATCAAGTTAGTTCTTGCTATAACTTGTCGAACCAAAACCACACAGTAATTACATTCCAAAACACTTCTCCACTCAAAACTTGCTTAGCCTTGCACTAGCAGAATGTAGATAAGTCCCTAGGGTGTGTTTAGAACCAAGGATTATAAGGAAGAAGCATAAATCTGTCTCAAGCTACACGAACCAAAAACCTCCATTTCGACCCATTTCAAGTTGTAAGCTTTTTCTACTCATCCTATAAGCTTTGCTACTGTTTTAGGTTGTTCATAAAATCTATTAGATCTTGAAGGAACTCTTTGTTAAGATCCTTAAACATCAAACCCATTCGAATTGTTTTAAAACCCTAAAACGTACCCGTTTTGATTTTTTTCAATCACAAGCCCTTTTCATAAGCTATAAGCTCGTAAACTCTACTTATTTTAGCTTATTCTAATAAGCCATAAGCTGCAAAACTCTCTTGGATTTCAAAAATATCATTATTATGGTTTTTGACTGTTTGTGCCTAAGAATAAACATGGGCTATCTTGTGTCATCTGTACTTGACATGAAGAGAAGTGTCAAAATACCTCTATGTATATAAGTGTGAATATGTATTTGAGTGCGCTAATCTTAATAACTAGTCTCTGATACAATCTTGATAAAGTCCCTGATAAGCCGAAAAAGTCTCAGAGACCGCTAACTACGTCCCCTATATATAAGTCCCCCTCACATAACATTCATCTCTCTCGGCACCTCACCATCACTTATTTGACAGATGTTCAAAGTTTAATGAGTTTGCCCTAATATATTATTACTTTTATTTTAAAGACGAAACTTGTAAAAAGTTTTATAAACCGTAAAGGGTATAATAATGCAATTGTGTGCATTTCTTAAGGTCATTAAATCCCATGAAATATTTTTATATTAGTTTGTAAAAATCTAATATTATTATTATAAGACTTGTTGTATTAAAACCCGACACATTTTATCTTCTATTAGTTCTAGTCGATCGACGCCCATTATAAAAAAATTTTATATTTAACGCTAACTTATCACGATTGCTTTTTTTTGAATGAACGAGAATCTTAAATATCTTTTTCGTTATCACATGTTATATGGAATTTCACTGGTGAGGGGTGTTTCATTTGGGTATACGTTTTTGACGATGTTTGCTTGGATTTCGATTTAAAGTGTCATTTGGCTCCATCAACGTTTACTATATTGACCTCTTTTATGATTTCTCGAGACAGTGATACATTATTTCCATAATTATATAAATCAAAGTAAGTTGTATGTTAAACTTTAGAAAGTTTTGAAACATAACAATCACATTAAGACTTGCATATTTCTCAGTTATTATCTATTGCTTATATTGTTTTTTTATGTTTTGTTTTTGATTTATTTTTTTAGTTTTATGTGGACAAGTCCACTACTTGCTACTGATATACTCTTGCCTATTCATATTTCCTGTTAGGGGAGTTCATAAGCCTAGATTTTAAAATCTTTAATGTTTTCATAAACCCGCGAGGGGGATACATGCTATAAACCATGATTACGAGTGTTTTTTAACTCTATGTTATCCTGATTTATTATTGCCTAAGTCTCCTTTACTATCAATATTTCTTAATCATGAACCATTAGTCACTTGCGAGTGAACGCGAATATTGTGGATAGATCTATCGGGGTGTGGTCGACTCCCGTTTGGTGTACCTATACTTTTGGTACATAGCACTATATTTGACTTAATGGTTAACCTTGGCAAGTTACCTTTCAATGGGGACATTTGTTCCTTAACCAATGTCACTACGGTGATTTCCATGTTAACGTATTGAGGTCATGAGCTTAGGGCAATAATACTGTTTTTCCATGATAATTGTATATTCAATTATTACAAACTATGGTTGTATAACAACGTAACCCACTATGACTTGTATTCAACTGTTTATCATAAACCTATGGCACGGAGTGGCACGGACTTGAAGATGGCAAAACTGTTATCATTCAAACTTTATGTTTTCATATAGATTTTGGGACCTCCTTTTGTAAAACTCTGATTAATCTTGACATGATAACTAAATTTTCAAAACGTCTCTTTTGAGTCGTTTTCTATGATTATGTCTGTTGTACTATGAAGTAATACCCCAGATTAGCTTTCGCTGCTATATTTGTCAAAATGGGGGTGTTACACTTAAGGTGTGTTACGTCGTAACTTTACCTTTGGCAAGATTTCCTTTCAAATACATGGTTACGGTGTATATGCGATCATGGTATGTTACGCCGTAAAGTTGTCCATGATCTTCGTACTTGCTTAATATATGTTACGGTGTAACCATTTTTGGTGTTACGCCGTAACAATCTTCAAATAATTGCGCTTTAAGCCCTTTTTCCCTTGTTTCTTGTCATTTTCTTACATTTTACCTGAAAACTACAAAATGATAGAAAATATCTCGTTTTCGAGTATTAGTGAAACATTTGCAGGTAATATAGGGGGTATTTTGCTACTAAAAAGTATTAAATATTTAATGTTATTAAATATCCCCCCACTTGACTTCTGCTAGCCCTCAAGTAGAACCTGTTAGAACATTTCATAAAAAGATTTCAAGAGAATAACTTCAAGAAATGAATCTATAAAACTCTTATGCTAGAAAACATCAAAGCCGAACACCTCACGAAAAAGGGGATAAAAAGTCACTCAATTCACCACTAGTCTAAGTGTTTCATTTTTGGGGTGATCATTCAATTGCACAGTCATAGCATGTATTCTATCATAAGCTTGAAAAGTACACAGATCTACACCAGTTAGAATTAGGGTCTAAATAATTCTTGAAGGCAACAAGGGTAATATGGTTTTAAAGGGTGATAAAAGGGTTAGGATAGACATGGGATACACATTTAATGGTTGTTAATAAAAAACACAAAACAAATAGTCTAAAGTATTATAAGGTTGTCATAACCAGCTATTGTCCATCCATTAGCCCAAGAGTTTAAATCCGAAAATATGATCTTCAATAATGGGCTACAAGCTCCATTCTTCACAATTATTAAGACAACTTGGTGCAATAATGGGCTACTAGCTCCATTTATTTTATTTGACTTTATTTGCACCATTTTGCCATTCTTTAGCACATGGATGGATTTTAGTTGCACCCTCTTTTCTTCATTCACTTTCTTTTAAAACATACAAATGCTACAGGAGTTTGTATCTTTTTATTATTGCCCCTGTAGCATTTGATATTATATGCACATTCCCCCACTTAAGATAAACAATGTCAAAAGTGGTGATATAGGGGGGTCTTTGTAGATCATAACTGATTGGTCTTCCACGAATGCATAAAATTTTCGTTCCTATTCCCCCGGACCATGGACTTAAGTAGCCAAAAATTTCAACACAAAGATAACTATAGACTACAGGGTAGGTTAAGGCAAAATGGTGTAACGATACATATAACATTGGGTGAAAACATAGATTGGTTTAACAAGGGTGATCTAGGGGTGTCTTGCACTAATAATGAGCGCAACAAAAGGGTTTATCATGGGTGGTCGACAAGTCAGTGTAACAAGTCGATAAACGCACACATATAGGCTATTTGGGTAATTTTCTAAGTGTTGCCTTCTTGAACTTTCTATTCCTGCTAATCAATTAGGTCTCGAAATGATGTACATGCCAAGTTTTAAAGTCTACAATACTACCGGCACACTTAATATTTTGGTGGATTTTTGAATAATATGATGGAAACGGAATATTAGGCTTAAATGTCACCAAGTAATAATAAAGGGTAATGTGCATTAGGCAAAAATTAATTCTAGTTATTTATGAAAAATTTGTCAATTTTTTTTAAAATTGGCATACTTTTCAAAGAAAACTAGAAAATCAAAGGCAAAACATATGTCAAGTATTAATTCTACTCCGATCTCCCCACTTGATTTGTACAATGTCCCTATTGTACATTAAGGAAATGAAATAAAAAGGTAAGAGTAGAATTAGGACAAGAAACTCCCTGAGCATTGCTTTGAGATTTGAAATTAGGCGGAAATCTTTTAGATTATCTCAGTCTTCCCGCAAGCTCTTTATCCCATGTGATCACAAAAACAAACCAAAGCATAAAATCATTCTACAAGAATTATGAAGTGTACAGGAAATACAAACCTAACTCACTTTCGTAGGAATCACGGTTGCATTTAGCATATGTAACAAGCTTTTTAAACCACTTGGTGGCCCAAGTGGATAAGTTTAGTCTCGTAAGGGCTTCCAGAGAACATACCCACAAAGTCCATTTACGTATACAAGGTTTAGACATGTTTAAAACTTAAATTTTTAGGATTTCAGAAGGGGGTTACGGCGTAACCCCGGTGGTTACGCCATAATCAAGTGGTATAAATTTTTTTAAGTTTTTAAAGAGTTATGGCATAACCGTGAACTAGATTACGTCGTAACTATAATGGTTACGGCATAAACTAAAGTTGTTACGCCGTAACTGCTGCAGATTCAGCAAAGTTACCACATGATTATGAGTCGAGCCGGTCTCGATAAATGCCTCCTAGCTGCTGGATCCTACAAAACAAAGTTGAAAACATACAAACCAACTAATATGCAGTATGAAAGATAGTCATAGGGTGCCTCCCATAAAGCGCTTGTTTTTGTTTGAGTCACGAGCTTGACTCCACCCTTATTTGCCAAGTAATAAGGTGTTTCGTTCTTCACTTGAGATTAAGTGCGAGTAAGAGTAGCAATGAACACCGTGATTTGCTACTAGGTAGGGGAATGACGAATTAGAATAATACAGTTGCTGAGATTTCATTTCCCTTGATGATTGGCTCACTTGGTGTAGTAATTTCTGAATGAAGGTCTCACAATCATATGTCTTTATAACAGGGTTATCATATTCCTTTTCGGCAACCTTTGTAATATTAGAAAATTTCTCCTCGAATTTGTTTAATTGCTTGTTAAATATAGGATTTGTAGTCGGTGCTACATAATCGTCGCCAGGTGGTGTGATGTGAATCGTCTGAGGGGTCAAAGGTTGCATTATGTTATCATTTAGAGGAATATCATAATCTTGTTCCTTTTCCTTTACAATTTTATCCATATCATGGACTGGTCCCAGTGGTATATATGGTTGCACTACATGTTCAAGGTTGGGTAAAGTGTGTATGGTAGGTGTTAGAAATTACCTTAGCCTTTCTACACCTTTGCTTGTAATGTCCCAACCGACATCCATGTCCCCTTCATCTTCCCGAGCTTTCGCATTATGAATTTCCTTAGGATTTCCGATCATGCGAACGATTTCGCGAGTTCTGTAAGGGCTACCCATTTGTTCCTTTAAATGTCCTAGAAACGGCATAGGTGATAAGTCACGAGGAACCGGCTCCTTCATGTTTTCCTTACCCATTGTCATTATTTCCTTGACTTTTTCTCCTGTATTAGTGAGGACTTTATGGTTAATTGATAAGCTTGTTCCTGTAAGTTCTTTGTTGTAGTTTTAAGTGCCCTTATGTTTGATTCCGTGTTTTCAAGGATCTTCCTCATCCTTTCATCATCCGCGGTCTATTTTTTAATTGTGTCTTTGTAAAATTTGATGATGTTTTCTTCCAAGGATTCCATATATCTGCTATGCTTGATTGCCTTGTCCTTTTTTTTAAGAGGGTACTCCTTGGTTAGATGTTCCCCTATGAAACTTTCGTAAATGGCATCAACGTTGTCCAGGACATCGTCAATTCTTTCTCTAGTGGTTGTTTCATCATACCAGTCATGCGAATGGTCTGCCATGACTTGTATTGATTCTAGGGCTTGTGTTGGTGTCATCAGAGGAATGAACCCGTTAGACTCGAGAATTTTACGGGTGGAGATGTCTAATCCAGTGTAGAAGATATGAACCTTTTGTTGACAGTTCAGATCGTGCAGTGGACATTGGTAAAGAAGATCATTGTATCTTTCCCAAACATGATACAATGTCTCATCCCTCTCTTGCTTGAAATTATGAATTTCTTTTAATTTCTTGGCAGTTATGAAAGAGTGACAATATCTCTAAATAAATTCATTTTTAAGGAGATCCCATGTAGTGATTGTCCCTACTGGAAGCCTTTTTTTCCATCTCAAGGCTTTTCCCGTGAGTGTAATTGGAAATACCCTAAGCATAATTGCATCGTGAGTGACGCAAGGGAAGTGGAAGAGATCTACAATCTCTAATACCGTACGCACATGTTCGTAAGCGTCTTCATCATCAGTGCCTGCGAAAAGTTTGCGTCTTAATTCGATGTCATCGCCAATCTTGGGGTTCACTATGCATGGTTTAATGTCATCTGGAATCAAAGCTATGTAATGCTCCATGGAGAGCGTGCTGATGTCTATATCATCTTCCATATCTGAAAACTTACAAGAAAAACTAGCAGAATATATTTACAAAAGGAAATAGAAATTCAAATTATTACTAATTTTTAGCTCCCCAGCAACAACGCCAAAAACTTGATGCGTATTTTCTTTTAAATATAAATTTATCAAGTTTTAAATTTATAAAACTCGATCTACCTTACAACGCACTAACGGGCAGAGAATCCGATCGTGGGTAGTATAGAATGGTAAATCCGAGGTCGCCCCAAGAGCTAAGTTGTAATTAGTTTTAATTTGAAATATCACGTTTTAAAAATGGTTTTGAATTGATTTGAGATGAATAACAATAAATTTAAATACTGAAAATTAAAAGAGTTGGAGATATCAGGAGATAAAAAGTGCTTACCTAGTTACTTCATTACTACTGTTATGAAAACGTTTTCCTGTGCAATGTTAAACTAATGTTTCATTAGTGGTTTCTAAGGTATATAGACTTGAATAGGTATATTTAGTCTATCCTATACTCCCTGCGATTCAAAATCGTCTAAATCGTATAGGAGGTAGGTTATCCAAGTTATAGTGATTAATCCCAACTATTCCTAAAACTTATCTAATAACCTATAAAGATTATTAACCCCCTCTGAAAGAGTTCCTGTGCTTTTTAAGTATATTGAGTGATAATGTGCGAAGACCGATTAGTTCCTACACTAGAGATAGAGTAATAACTCCTCCCTAGTACCTAGTTGATCCCATATTGACATGATAATCTAATAATAGGGCAAGCAAGGTCCAAACCACCCTTACTACCAAAACCCAGATTTACACGATAGTCAAGGAATATCTAACGAAACCATAATCTAACAGGAAACAAATATCATAACAACAATAACTACATAATTAGGCAACACTTTAAGTGCTTAGCCACTCGTGGTAAAGGAAATAAAACAAGTAATAGAAGAAATCATAGATTGAAAGCTCATAATTCTTACAGTATTCGTATTTGAACGGTTAAACATAAAAAGTAAATAAAGTGTGATCTCCCTTAGACTCCAGGTGGAATTCTTTGAAGGTTAGAAGCCTTTGTCGCCTCTCCAATTGGCTGTGGAGGAAGTGATGTCAGAATAGCTTGAATGAGGCCTCTATTTATAAGTATCGAACTTGTTACGTCGTAACTGATAAAACTGTTACGTTGTAACCTTCTTACAAGGCATTCCATAAATAAACAATTTTTGCGGCGTAACCAGATATTGCGTTACGCCGTAACCTTCAAATAATTTCCATACGTACGTGATCTTCATTCCATATTTGTGGATCTTCATGGTTACGGCGTAACCATAAGGGGTGTTATGTCGTAACTCTATCTTTGGTAAGATTTCCTTCCAAATACATATTTACGGTGTAACTAGATATGGTGTGGTTGTTAAGCCGTTTTTGTAAAGTTGTCCATGAATCTTCGTACTTGGCTTTAATATATGTTAACGGTTGTATCAATTTCTGGTGTTACGCCGTAAAACCAATCTTTAAATAATGCATTTTAAGCTCTTTTTTTCTTGTTTTTGTCATTTTCTTTGCATTTCACCTGGGGAGAAATACTACAAAATGATAGATCAATATTCGGTTTTCGAGTATTTAGTGAAACATTTGTAAGGTAATATAGGGGTATTTTTGAAACTAAAGTATCAAATATTTGATGTTCACAGTTGAAGTTTTTTCTTCGTGTCTATCATGAAAGGAGAGAGAATGGAGAGCCAAAGGTAGGTGGATGACCCATTGAAAAAGCCCAAAGATTTGGCAACACTCCTTCTTGACGAGCTTATTGGCAAGCTTTAAGGTTTATTTGATTGGTCTTGATAATGATGGCGTAGCTTCCTAAGACCACTAATGAAAATGTCAAGTCCTTAGTCTACAATCTAAAGTCACTAGGGTAACAAACTAGTGACGATAGTGTAGTTAAAAAAGATAAGCGATGGACAGACGTAGATGAAAGAATATAGAAGGAATCTGAGGCATTTAATTTGATGGTAGGAATTTTGCAAGTTCTTTCGCAAGGGCAACTGGTTCGGGCACGACAATCGATTTGGTAATGGTACCAATAGGTTTAGAAGAGGCATGGAAATAGCTTTGGTAATAAAGGTGGTGAAAGCTCGAAGCAAAAAGGAGCTTGCTACAATGCGAGGGGATAGAAGCTACTGTCGTAGTGAGTTGAGTAGAAGTCGAAGCAAGAACAAGGCCTTTGTGGAGGAGCATGAAGCGGATAAAGTGAAGATTGGTTGACGAACATCAAAAAGACGCTCGTAACATGTCTCATTCATTGACTCTCAAGTAGTAGTATCCAAAACCAACCTAATTATAATTATGATTTTTTAATATTAGGGGAGGAATTGGGAAGGGGAATTTCATATATACCATGAAACTTTATATAAATTACATATTTCCCATAAAACACAAGATTTTCAATGCATAATGTACAATGAAATTAAAGCATGTTTGGGGAAATATGTAAATATTAAAGTTTTTTTAGGTTATACATGTAAATGCCCTAAATTTTATTGATTTGCAAAAGGAGTATGAGGAACTTCTAAAGTTTAACAAGGATTTCTGCTACAAAGTTTTGAAAACCTTTTTAAATGAGAAAAAACGCTCTCATGAAGTAAGAAATCAAACTTTCAAAGTAAAATAAATGATCTTGAATTTTGAAGTTAAAGAAATTTGTTATGATAATGAAGGGTGGTTGAACCTTTTCAAAAGTGTGTTTGAACTCAAAAGATGTTAGATCTTTAATAGGCAATGTTTTCCAAGGCTTTAAATAAAGCATTGATGAAATTTTTTCAAAATTTATAAAGAGTAGCTCTTGTTTTGGAACAATATGTTAAGTCATCAAAAATTGTCCCAAGACAAGGAAGGTCTTGGACTTTCTAAGAAAGATAAAACCACTTCTGTAAGTCTAAACAAACCAATAGTGTTTGTAAAAGAAAGTCAAAAACGAAATTCATCAAAAAGCTTTGTTAAACCCGTAGCACCTCAACTCACTTTGTAAACACTCGAGGTCATCAAAAAGCTTTGTTAAACCCGTAGCACCTCAACTCACTTTGTAAACACTCGAGGTCCCCAAGAACCTACTACAAGAGGGAACACAAAACATCAAGAATATCACTTGGGATCACACAATGGACTTGGATGCACACAACCTCGAGTTGACCTTAGACCTCTTTTACCCAAACCAAATATGAGACCTTTAAACTCATATAATCGAAGACCGTCTTTTCAAAACAACCACTCTTCGGAAAGAAGAAATTTTTACAACAACCAAAGGTCTTCGTATCATTAACATAACACCTTCCAAAGGAGTGAAACTCCTACCAAATCAAAGGTCACAAAAAACACTTGGAGCGTTTGGACCAAACTTTTAATAACTCAAATGATTTTCAAAATAATCCTTGGTCGCTTCTCAAGGTTCGACCTAGAAATAACTATGTGGATTTTCTTCAATGACCATCAAGAATTGATTAACTAGGGCACCAAATTTGCTAACCCATGGCCAAGAACAATGGGTACCACAAATGAATTCTTTTTTGTCTGTAGGTTTGTGTTTAATTGTGAATTCTACTACCAGACGATTAGAATTTGGATAGTGGTTGACTAAGAACATGCCGAGAAATTAAAAGATTGTTTACTTCGTACATGGCGTTTATGATGATTGGAATGTCATATTTGGGAGGCAAACCTATAGGGCTAAAAGGTCGGCGGTGGAGGTAATATTACTCATGGACTCTATACAATTACTAATGTTGAGCATGTTAGTGCTCTAGCTTTAAGTTGATTAGAGTTTAGGTCAATTATTGTGATGATGATGTGTAGTTAGTTTACTAAAGTAGATTATTACTTTTAGTTTAAAAGAATGGTTAAAATCACTTTAGCTGAAGGTCATTAGGAGAAAATGGCCATTATGTACTTGCAATTCGAGAGATAACTCTAAAAAATCAATATTATCTGACATCATGGTGGTAATAATAAATTAAACGCTTTGGCATAGGAGTTAGGTCACGCAATATAAGGTTAGTTCAAAACTTAGCTTCCAACGAGGCTTAGTAGAAAACCTACCAAGTTGATCTTTAAAAGATACTTTTTTTGATACATGTGGTTTAGGGAGTCAAGGTAATGCAAACAATAGGACTAGGAATGAAGTGTCAACTAGTAGGGTTTTAGAGTTGTTACATTTAGATTTGTTTGGTCCATCTCCAATTCAAAGTTACGGAGGTAACATCTACACTTTAATGATTGTTAATGATCACTCAAATTACACTTGGGTTGTGTTTGTAGAATCTAAGGATGATGTCTTAGAAAAGTCAAAAAAATTTTTTGTAAAAGACTTGAAAACATACATGATTGTTCTATTGTTTCAATTGTAACAAATCATAGTAGTGAATTTAATAAATTGCAATTTGGAAGCTTTTGCGAATAACATGGAATGTCTTATAACTTGTCGGGCCCGTTAACCTCTCAATCGAGTAAGATTGTTGAAAGAACACATCGCAAGTTAAGAAAGATGAGTCGTGCTATGTTAGACGAGCAATCCATTCCACAAAAGTTTTGGTGTCATGCATTAGATACGGCAACATACATCTTTAATAAGGTTTATATTAGAAAATTCATTAATAAAACATCCTACAAAATACTTAGAAATAGGAAGCCGTTATTAGAGTACTTTAGGGTCTTTGGTTGTAAAGTATTTATACTTAACACTAAAGTACATCTCACCAAGTTCGACCCAAATTCTTATGAAGGTGTGTTTTCAGGATACTCCCAAACTAGTAAAGCATACATAGTGCTTAACAAGGAAACAATGAGAATTAAGGAATCTCTCAATGTGACCTTTGATTAGAGCTTGCCAAAACCTAAGTCATCTTATTTGGTAAAAGATAATAGGATCATTGAACCTTTAGTTCAAAATCCGGTTAGGTCTTCGTCATTAGAAGCTAATGCATTAGAGTCGGGCTATGCTAAGAGTCTAAAAGAAGCTAGATGTAACCCAATAGAACAATTAATTAATGAGTTAAATGAGAGAACACTTTGGTCAAAGACTAAACAAGCTTATGATTTTCGCATGACATTTTCCAAAATCCAAATTGCACGAGTCTAGTTGAGGTTATTCTTGGTTGACATGCACCATAGGACATTAATATAAGAGTGGGAGGGGTCAAAAATAAGGATAGAAGTCTAGAAGTCGTTTGCATACACTATTAGAGATATTTGTGCTCTTAGAGCTTATGTGCTTATTTGCTATGTGCTAGGACTTATGTGAAAGGCATGAAAGTTAAGCAACATTGCTGTTTTAACGAGAGGAAGAATAGATGTCAACACATTATTCAAACTATGGTTGACATTATCTCATATTCTACATGTCAAACCTACGTGTTATGAACAAGAAATTTGATCTACATCTTGTCAATATTGTGTTAATCTTCCCCTCACATATTTAAATATGTGAAATCAACTTATTCACAACATTGCATGTTGTATTCCCCATGATAGACATGAAAGATTAAATAGATAAACTCATTGACAAAATCACTTTGAATCGCAACTTACGCTTGTGTTGAAAATGTTGTATTTGTGTCATCTTGTTCAATTTTTGTGATGATTACATGCTATATGTATTAGAGTAGAAAATAAAAGAAAAGAACTTTATGCAAGCATACAAACTACTCACGTAGTTGAAGAGAATTCTTTTGAAATAGATTTCGGCATGGTATTGCATAAAATACTAAAATACACAAAGAATAAACATGATAATATAGCTTTCGAAGTAAGCGTACAAACTACTTTATAAAGTTTTGAAACATAAACCATCACAATAAAACTTGACATATTACCCCAGGTTGCGTGACGAGGCCGTTACTTTCACTTGATATACTTTTGCCATCAATCAGATTTCCTTGTACTGTTAAAGTGAGTTCATAGCCTTACTTTTCAATCTTTTAAATGTTTCATAAACCCGTGAGGGGGATACATGCTTAAACCATGAATGCAAGTGTTTTTCCAACTGTATGCTATCCAGATATATTATTGCCTAAGTACCTTCCAGTGCCACTATTACCATATCATGAACCATTAATTACTTGCGAGTAAACGCAAATATTGTGGATAGATCTATTGGGGTGACGACTCCCGTTGATTGTACTCGTACTTTGAGCAATCAAACGCACTATATTTGACTCAATGGGTAACCTTGGCAAGTTACCTTTCCGCAGGGACATTTGTTCCTCAACCAATGTCACTACAGTGATTTCCATGTTGACGTATTGGTGTCATGAGCTTAGAAGCAATAATAATATGTTTTCCATGATAATTGTATTCGTTGCAATTATTACCAATGATGGATGTATAACAACGTAACCCATTGACCATTGACTTATATTCAACCATTTCAATATAAACCTATGAATTTCACTCAACCATTGTGTTGACTCTTTTTAGCATGCTTATCTCAGGTAATTAAGCAATCTATGGCACGGAGTGGCACGGACTTGAAGATGGCTAAATTGTTATCATTCAATCAAATGCTTTTCATGTAGATTTTGGGACCTGCTTTTGTAAAACTCTGATTATATTGAATGATAACTAAATTTTCCAAAACGTCTCTTTATGAGTCGTTTTCTACGATTATGATTGTTATACTATGAAGTAATACCCTAGATTAGCTTCCGCTGCTATATGTAAAAAATGGGGGTGTTATATATGCCGTAAGTATAAGTAGAAAAGAATGTGAATGCCTTAGTATAAGGTAGATTAAGTGCTTGCGGCAAATAGAATGATAATGTTTGGATATAGAAGGATTATGAAATGTGATATATGTTATTTAGCCATAGATTAAAGTATTATGAATGCGGCTAAGAATGTGAAACACTTATCGGAGAAGTGTTAAGTATAGAAGTACATGTCTATATTATATAAAGTTATGGTATATTATTTAAACATATAAGAGATGTAAGATGTATATGAAGATATGAATTAAAGAAATGCTTAAGCTAATATAAATGCATAGGATTGCATTTTAATAAGTAATGACGAAAGTAAGTAAGTATGAGCTAGGTAATGTGAAGATGTTTGAATTATGGAAAAGTTGTTTAATGAAGAATTATTGTATTGAAAGTAAGCGCTTATATGAATTACCAATAAAGGGTTGAAATATGATAAGTCATATAATGTAGAAAACATAATAAGGTATAATGTGATTGTATGATATTATTAAGTACGAGACATATTAGAATGATAAAGAATGAAGACAATCTCGTTGATATATGAAAGAGATGTGTGATAAGTAAAATGGATAAACGAGTATACCTTAAAGTTAACCAAATGAATGAATGATAAAGAATGAGGGTTATATATGTGAAAGAGTTTAATGAAATAAAAGATATATTGGTATAAAATTTGATCATGAGCTCAACGTGGAGTTGACAAGAAAATAAGAAATGCGTGTGTATATGAAATACAAGAGAATGACAAGAATCATTGAATCTTGTGTAAGATAATGAAAGAAGATCAAGTATGAGCTAAAATTGCGTAAGGCAATAAAAAGTAAAAATGGAAAAATATATGATTAGAAAAGTACGTAAATGACAAAAGGAGTAAAGAATGATAAATTTAAACATAGCTTGGATCCAATGCGAAATGTAATGGTATCCTTCGGGATAGCCTGATGTTAATGATGAACCTAATGGTATCATCCAGCTTGGCCAAGCTTGTTAAGTATAAAGTGAATGTTAATGGTACCGCAAGGGTACGGTTAAAGTCCCTTTTTAGGAATGTGATAATGATCTGGATCCAAGGCTAAAAGGGATAAAAATGTAACGTGTGGAAAAATGAAAGAATAAGGGCCAATAAATGTAAAATGTGCAAAAGGTTGAAAGTTAAAGTGTGTTGTCGAAAGTGTATAAGTAGGATGGTTTATAATCTCTTTATTTAAATGGATTAGGACGCGTCTTAGTTTAAATAAATAAATTGTGAATCACCGAAGCATAAGTTTAAATTTCCTTATTTGCATTGACTGGGACGCTTCTCAATGTAAATAAAGAAGTATTATTTAAGCGGGCTTATGTGTTTTTGGCATAGCATAAGAGGAATTAAGGAATTAGAAAATATGAGTCTAAAAGTAGTTAGATATCGTAGGAAATAAGATAAGAAAAATAAAAATTTGAGTATGACTTAAACTAGAGACCTTAGGAAAAAGTTAAGTTTTAGACGTTAGGAATATAAGTTGAAGGATATAAGTTTAAATGGATGTTATAATATGCCTTATGGCATGGGGTAATGATTATGGTGGTCGCTAATTATTTTTAGCGCCCTTATGAAAATGTGGAAGGTATAAGACAAAGTATTGAAATATTACAAGTGAGATATAGTCCTTGATGAAAATTTACTAGGGGGGGGTGGAGGAAGTGTGTGGGGGGGAAGGGGAGGGGTGGAGGGGGTGAGGGGGTGAGGGGGGGGGTGGGGGGGGTGGTAAGGGGAGGGGGGGGGAGGGAGAGGGGGGTGGGGGTGGAGGGGAGGGGGGGAGGGGGGAGGAGGGGGGGGGGTAGGAGGAGGAGGTGGGGCATGCAGTTTTTTCCTGTACCGGTTTTTGCCTCCTCCGTTTGGTGCTCTTTTTTTTTTTTCTTTCTTCTTTCTTTTTTTCTTTTTCTGTTTCTTTTTTTTTTTTTTTTCCTTTTTTTCTGTTTTTTTTTTTATTTTTTTCTTGTTTTTGTTTTTCTTTAGTTTTTTTATTTTTTTTTATTTTTTCTTTTTTTGTTTTTGCCTTTTTTTCTTTTCCTTTTTTTTTTTTGTTTATCTTTTCTTTCTTTTTTTCTTTTTTTTTTTGTTGTTTTTAGTTTTTGTTTACTTATTTTCTTTTTTTCCTTTTTTTGGTTCTTTTTTTTTTCTTCTTTATTTTTTTTCCTTCTTTCTCTTTTCTTCAGTTTTCTTTTCTTCCTAGTTTGTGTTTTTTCTTTTTTTTCTTTCTTTTCTCTGGGTTTTTTTATTTTTTAGTCTTTTTCTTGTTCTTTTTACGTTTTTTCTTTCTTTATATTTGTTTTTTTTTTGTTTTTAGTGTTCTTTTTCAGTTTTTTTCTGTCGATTTTTATTTCCTGCCTCTTCTTCTTTCTTCTTTCCTTGTTTTCCTTGCTTTTTTCTTTTCTTTTTCTCTTTTTTTTTTTTTTCTTTTTTCTTTCTTTTGTTTTTTCCTCGTGTTTTTTTCTTTTTTCCTTTTTTTTTTTGTTTTTTGTTCTTTTTCTTTCTTTTTTTTTTTCTTCCTTTTTCGTTTTTTTTTTTTTGTTTTTCTTTTTTTATTTTATTTTGTTTTTTTTTGTATTTTGTTACTTGTTTGCTTTTATTTTTCTTTTTTTTCTTTGTTTATTCTGTTTCTTTTGTTCTTTTTTTGCCTTCTGTTACTTTCCTTTTTTTTCTTTGTGTTTCTTTCTTTGTTTTCTTTTTTTCTCTTTCTTTTTTTTTTTTTACTTTTTATTCTCTTTTCTTTTTTTTTCCTCTTCTTTCTTTCTTTTTTATTTTTACTGTTTTTTTCTTTTCTAACTGTCTTGTTTTATCCCTTTCTTTCTTTTCTTATTTTTTTTTGTTTTTTCCTTACGTTCCTACTCCTTTTTTTTCTTTTTTTTTTTTTCTTCCTTTCTTTATTCTTTTTTTTTTTTCTTTTCTTATTTTTTGTTGTTTTTTTTTATCTATTGCTCTTTTATTTTTTTTTTTTTTTTTTTCTTTTTATCTTTCTTTTTTTTTCTCTCCTTTTTTTATTTTATTTCTTTTTTGTTTTTGTTTTTTTTCTTTTTTTTTTTTTCTCCTCCTGTTTTTCTTCTATTATCCTCTTCTTTTTTTTTTTATTTTATTGCTTTCTTTGTTTTTTTTTTTTTTTCCTCCCAACTTCCCCGCTAACCTAAAACTCCTAACTTCCACACCTAATCATTCACACCTAAACCCATCATAACCCCACATCCACAGTCCATTGTACCATCAAGCAGATTTGTACCTCACCAACAAAAACTCTCCTCAAACATCCCCATATTCCTTTACACCTCCGCCCTAACAATCCCCACAACCTCCTATCTCACACTACCCAAATATCATCCCCCCAACCACCCACTCCTACCCTCTCCGCCCTAGAAAACCATGCCCCTCATCCCCGCAATATCAGCGATGTAACACTATCCACCTCCATACACCCCACAATAATTATACTATCAACTACCCTCCCTCACAATCACCCGACCCCACACTATACAATCATCACCAAACTCCCCTCCACTACCAATCCACTACCCCCACACGCCCCCCCAACCACCACAGCGACTCCACTTCCAACATCCAGTGACCCCTACACTATCCGCAACACAACTGCCACCGAAACCCATCGTACCTCCCGATCCTAGCCTACGCGACCATTAAACTTCAACAACGCTTAGTTCACCGAATACCCCTCCCAATCGGTAATCAGCCACAAGAACCAGAACCCCTAGAGAAATCAGCAAATCCCATATTTACCCATAGCCCCCTATCGGAAAACACACTATGCGCATATAATTCGATGACTTTCGAGGACAGATTTTAAATAAGGGGATAGATTTGTAACACCCCAAAACCTGTCTATAAGTATTTAATTACGAGTATGCCATTGGAATAGTTTGACTATGACTTTTGTAAGTTTGAAGATGTTATGGAATTGGTTAGTCAATCTGGTAGTCAAGCTATAAGTATTAATGTTATGTAACTGGTGTTAGAAAATATTGCGTGTCACATTTATAAAGAATATAACTTAAGGGACTAAAGTTGTTAAGTGATATTAAGTTATATAAATTAATGTGTCAATTAGGAAGAAAGAGGACTCGAGGGACCAAAAGTGTTAAGTGACCAAACTTCCACCCAATAAATATCTAGACATATCCCAGACTTCCCACTTTTTCTAGAAAGTGTTGGTGGTGTCGTGGGTTTCAATGGAGAGGGAAGAACATGCTAAATGTTGATGGTCATATGACGATGGATTAAATGTTTTATGCAAGCCTACCTTCATATCTAGTATTCCCATGAAGTAAGTAACCTTCTAATTGGATTAATTGTGAATTAAGGGCTAGGGTTCAATTACCTATTTTGGGGGGTTTTGGTAATTGATATACTAAAGTAAGAATTGAGATGTTTATTAATAAGGGTTAAGGTTAATTGAAGATTAAGTATAAATAAATTAGGTTTTACATCATATGATCATATGATGATAAAGGATGGATATTGGGTAAGTTATGGGTTATATAAACCCATATCATGAAGTCTCTTTAATATGTATAATTGTGATTTAGAAAGAATATCATGGATTGAAGATGATGGTGATAATGCTTAGATGCAAGGTAAGTAAACCGGTTATAATGTGAAATTATATTGATTTTGCCATGTATATGTTATGTGGATAATGTAAGGAAAGTTTAGGATGCATTGGCTAGAAAGCTTGAACTAATAGTAGATTTGAGAGTAGTTGGGCAAAGGATGTGATTAAGTCTAATTTGACCTATTTAAGGTATGTAATGGTTTTTATGATATGATATAATGTGTTCAATGTGTAATGTGATAGCTTTGATGGCTGTGGTCTTATGGACTAATGATGACTAAGAATGATGCTTATGTGATGAAAGATATATAATATCATGTTATTGCCGTTTACTTACTAAGCCTCGTGCTTACGATTTAGATGTTTAATGTTTTGTAGGTTCAAAGCAATAAAGGTAAGGCCTTGGTGAAGGCTTGGGCACGGGTTGGAAGGTATTGTTTATGTGGTTATATGTAAGTAGAGTATCGGGCTCAATCAATGTTGAACTCCCATGTATCTTAATGGTTGTTAATGAACATTGTCAAATGTCAAACATCATGTAAATGTGAATATGTGTAATGGGTAAAAGTCATTTGTTTAGTTGACTAGAAAAGTGTATGCAAACGGGTCAAAACAGGTGTTTAGCAAACCTATAAAGTATATGCTTACGGGTCATTTAGACCATAAATGTTTATGAAAATGATGTATTTTAATGTATTAATGAAATCTAGAAGTTTTTATGTATTGTCAAAGTGGTTTCAGTTGTATTCTGAAAAGTCGGTCAAAATATGCAAGTGCGGGAAATGGGTCTATTTTTGATGTAAAAAGGTCTATTTGAGACTATTACTAACTTTAAAAGGTTCTGCAAAAAATGCGTCTATTTTAGACTAGAAAGTGTCTATTTAAGTTCTGCAGAAACTGGGTCTATTTTAGACTACAAAGGGTCTATTTTTAGTTCTGCAAAAACTGGGTCTATTTTAGACTATTAGCAACTTTAAAAGGGTCCTGTAGGAAATGGGTCCAATTTAGATGCAGAAAGGTCCAATTTAGATGCAAAATGGTAATATATTTATGTCGGTTTATTAAAGTGTAAGTTTTGATCCGTTATAGTCAAGTCCGCGAAAAGTTTTTAAATTTTTGGTAAATTTTAGAGTCGGAAAAGAGGCGTTTCAGTTTTAGCAATACTAAACCTAGATTTTGCAACTACAGAAGTAGCTCCTAAATTCTTAGATTTTGCTGCTACAGGGGATTTGTATAAGGCTTTTTTACCCTAGAATATGCAGACAAAGCATAACAAGCAACACATTTATCATGAGCAATCAGAAAAATGTCTTTTCCACAAGAAACACATACAAGATTCGAACCATCATTAACAACATTTACAGTCTTTGCTTTTAATACACATGCGTTTGTTTGACAAACAGTCGAATTCAATGTTTCACGCTTATTAGAAACTACACTAACACTACTTGACAAATTCTTGATATTCGTAGACGTGCTCTTAGACTTAGTGTTCAGCAAGACTTTTTTCTTCAATTTTGTGTCCTTAGACTCTGGTCTTCTAACATTACTATAACTCGATACTCCTGTGGAATTAGAAGAAAACATGTTTGTTTTAGTAACCGACATTTGTGTTTCTGTTTTTGTGATATTATCCATTCCTCTCGCTATCACATTCGCACCCGTGTTTTGTTTTTGCTCGTGTTTTGGAGTAGAATATTAAGTGACTGGTTTTGACTTATCTGTTTTGATCTCAGTTTTAGAAATCTTCTTAGCCTTAATGACTGTGTCATTGTTTAACGGTGTTACACATAGAAGTTTTCCTAAGGTCGCAGATTTTTCAAACTTAGTGTTCATATATTTTCCTTTTTCAATGGTTTTAATTCTCTCTTTGAGCTCCGAAATTGGCATCAAAAGATCTTGATTTTGAGAACGCACATCATCATAAGCATATGTCTTTTGATTGACATTTTCAATTAACTCACTAACTTCACGTTGATGTTGAACCCGTGTTGCTTTGATTGAGTTAAAAGCTTTTGAAATTCAAGTTTTATATTTTCATTTTCTTGAACAACAGATTAAACTAGAGTTTTTAGCAACGCGTTTTCATCACTTAACTTAGTTATTTTTGACTTCCAAGAGATATCACAAGCCATTTTTTCTTTTTGATGTTGCATATTAAAATCAAGATTAATGTCACACACCGACATAGGCGGAAACACGGGTATGCGACGAAGAATGATCAATTATAACACAAGATACATAATAGGGAAAACTAAAATGCATTAATGAAAAATGTCATGAAAATCATTAACTTTAAGTGAAGTCCCAACAAGAACACAACACATAGTCGCTAATTATTACAACCATAAGCCCGCGCAGGGGTCCATACTAGCCCCAAACCAAATCCTCGAAGTACTCATACCAGAACAAAACTCAAACAAATCTTCCAGAAATACAATCGATACAGGATGTCTTAAAGTCTGCTAACACGCATCACAATCCTACTGATCATTTCCTTCACCTGAAACTAATACTCAAAAACGTCAACAATAATGTTGGTGGGCTCGTAGGTTTGGAGAAAACCCAGTCGCTGTGCCAATATCTCAAACAGTTGGACAATTATGCAATATGACAGTGAATATAGATAAAAGCACTCAACCCCATGACTTAACATCCCGCTAATCATGTATCATGACCTAGCATCCTCGCTAGTCATCAAACCAGCATCTACCAATGCTCTTTGGGTCGCAACCCCGAGGTCACATGCACCTAAAGCCTACCAGTTGGAGCTATATATAGGGCGGAAGATCACAAGTCCCACACAGAAGTTCCACACAGCATATTCTACCAAATCTCATGTCATTCACATAGTAGTCATAGGCACATAACATTGTCCCAAAAACAAAACCACATTTCGCACACATCAGAAAACAGTTCAAAACACATTTGAGCATCATTTTCCCCAACGGAAAAG
>BQNB010029217.1:16836-45681 GCA_026074375.1 Tanacetum coccineum | reverse complement strand
TTTGGCAGTTTCTGTCTGTTTTTAGTCATTTGAGTCCGTTTTTAATGGAAAAAGGTATGTGTAATTAAGCACATACCAACGGGTCATGCTTTAATCGATGTTTATGAAGGAGAGATTACTCTTAGGAATGATGATCAATCGTTAACCATTAAATGTGGTGATGCACCTTCCATTTAATACAACAATCTCGAATCGTTGAAGAAGGTTGATCTAATCGATGTCACTTGTGAAATTTATTCACAAGAAGTATTTGGATTTTACGATTCTGTTGCTTACAACAATCCTTCTCCGTACTACGATCCGATTGTTTCAAATTCATCTCCGACACTCACTCCGTTTGATGAAAGTGATTTTCTACTCTTTGAAGAAGCCGATGCTTTTATAGCTATCAATGACGAGCAAATTTCAACAGAAATTGATGCTACGTACTATGATCCCGAGGGTGACATTCTCATTCTCGAGGCACTTCTCAACAATGTTCCATTACCTCACCCAAACCAAGTTGTTGAACCACAGAAGTCTTTACTCGAATATGCTACTTCATATGAACCAAAAGTTGAACTTCCCGAAGTCGAACTTAAAGAGTTACCTCCGCATCTCGAGTTCCCAGAGTCGAACGTAGTACTCCTATCATTACTCCGCATCTTGTGCGTGAGCGCGAGGTGCGGAGAGAGTTTAGAGAAAATAACAAGCTTCCAGTTATAATTTCAAAAGATTTGAGCCAAGAAGAAAAGACCTCACTCATTAACGTTTTGAAAAACCAAAACAAGCATTGTCATGGAAACTTTCTATAACCGAGGCATAAGGATCCAGAGTTTTTGCTCTCAGAAAATCATTTTTAGAAGATGAATACGAAACCCCCACCTCCCTCCCTTCATCCAACATCAAAGGAGGGTTAACCCTAAAATCCATGACGTCATCAAGAAAGAAGTAGAAAAACTTCTTGACGCATGATTGATTTATCCAATTTTGGATAGTCCATGGTATGTCCAATTCCATTATGTTTTTCTAAAAAAGGTGGTATGACCGTTGTCACAAACGAAGAAAATGAGTTGGTGCCTACAAGATTAGTAACGGGATGGAGAGTTTGTATCGATTATCGAAAGTTAAACGAAGCAACTTGTAAAGACCATTTTCCGTTACCATTCATGGACCAAATGTTAGAGCGATTAGCCGGCAATGAATTTTATTGTTTCTTAGATGGTTTTTCAGGGTATTTTCAAATCCCAATTGAACCTAAAGATCAAGAGAAAACTACTTTCACATGCCCATACGGAACTTTCGCGTACCGTCGTATGCCATTCGTCTGTGTCAATGCTCCCTAACATCCAACGGTGCAATGATGGACATTTATTTCACTTCCAATGCTAGACCCCCCCGCAGGCGATTATTTTATGGACGATTTTTCAGTATAATTATAGGAGAATCATTTTCTCAAGACATAGCAAATACTCACCAATTGCTTCACAGTAGTGAAGACACCAAACACGCACACAAATGGGAAAAGAGCCATTTCTGGTTCAAGAGGCAATGTTTTTAGGACAAAAGAACTCTAGGAAAGGAATTGAAGTTGATACGGCCAAAGTAGATGAAATTTCTAAGCTACCTCACCCAACAACCGGTCCAAGGAATTCGAAGTTCCTCAGCATGCTGGAATTCTATCCGAAGATTTATCAAAGACTTTTTCCAATATCTCTTGACCCAAAACCATCTCTTAGAGAAGAACACCCTTTCATTATTTTTTTTTGGAAGATTGGGCAAATCCTGGCCTTTCAAACAATGAGAAGAAGTTACCCGAATCTTCCAATTCACATTGCTCCGAATTGGGACCGCTCTGGGGGGGGGGGGGGGGGGGGGGGGGGGGGGGGCAACCATCGGGGGGGGGGGCCAACCTTTTGAATCATGTGCGATGCAAGTGATTATTGCAATAGGTGTGCGGTCCTAGGGAAGAATTAAGAGAAGCATTTCCTACCAATTCATTATGCAAGTAAGACCATGACAGAAGCATAATCTAACTACATAACAACCGAAAAAGAGATGCTGAAGCATTTTGTGTTACGCTTCGAGAAGTTTCCGATCATATCTAATCATGAACAAGAGTGTTGTTTACACAGACCATTCCGCATTGAAATACCTTTTTAACAAAAAGGATGCCAAAGCACGATTGCTTAGATGGGTCTTACTTCTTCAGGAATTTGATTTTAAAGTTATCGATACCAAAGGTGCGGAAAACTATGTAGCCGATCACCTCTCTCGTCTTGAAAACCCGTATGAAAATGTTTTTGATCCTAAAGATATTAATGAAACTTTTCCTCTTGAAACATTGAATATGGTGACTTCTCATCAAAATACCCCGTGGTTTGCCGATATAGCAAACTACCACGCAGGGAATTTTCTTATCAAAGGAATGTCAACCTAACAAAAGAGGAAGTTTTTCAAGGACATAAAGCATTACTTTTGGGATGATCCTTTTCTTTTTTGAACATGTGCTGATCAAATCATCTGTAGATGTGTATTTGGCCAAGAAGCTTTTGACATTCTCAAAGCTTGTCATGAAGGACCTACCGGGGGCCATCACAGTGCCAACATCACAGCTCAGAAAGTATTTGATGCCGGTTTCTATTGGCCTATGATTTATAAGGATGCCTACGAATTGATCAAGTCTTGTGATGCATGTCAAAGACAAGGCAAAATCTCTCAACGTGATGAGATGCCTCAAATGCAATCAGTTTTGTGAAAGTTTTGATGTTTGGAGGTATCGATTTATGGGACCTTTTCCATCGCTAAGTAACAAATATAATTCTAGTAGCCGTCGACTATCTTTCACAATGGGTTAAGCGAAAGTGCTCCCCACCAACGATGCTAGAGTATTTTAAGTTTTAAAAAAACCCTTTTCTCTCGATCGGTCTCCTCCGAGAGCAATCATAAGCGTCGAGGACCCCATTTTTGTATACGACAAATTTGATAAAGTTATGTCTAACTAGGTGACACCCATCGTCTTTCGACTCCTTACCAACCCTCAAACATTGTCAAGTTTGAAGCACAAATCGAGGTCTCAAAAGAATTTTGGAGAGAACGGTAGGAGAAAATCGTGCCTCATGGTCAGACAAGTTAGATGATGCATTATGGGCTTTTAGAACCGCTTACAAGACTTCAATTGGATGTACTTCGTACAAGTTAGTCTATGGAAAAGCGTGTCACTTATCAGTTGAACTAGAACACAAAGCATATTGGGCTCTTAAGCATGCCAACTTCGATTTAAAGACCGCTGGAGATCATCGAAAGCTTCAGCTTAATGAACTTAGCGAACTTCGTGATCAAGCTTACGAGAATTCGTTAATCTATAAGGAGAAGACAAAGAAGCTACACGATTCCAAGATAAAGAACAGAATCTTCAATGTTGGTGATCAAGTCTTGCTTTTCAACTCCTGGTTAAAAATTTTCTCCGGAAAGCTCAAATCCCGATGGTCCGGACCTTTCACAATAATCGAAGTTTATCCTTATGGCACTGCCAAGTTGTCTCATGACGATGGTTCGAATTTCAAAGTCAATTGCCACCGACTTAAGCACTACTATGGAGGGGATACACCACCATTGTATCCCATCCCAGCGACTCCCGACTTTACCGCGTCGAGTAGCACCATCAACTAACCAGGCGCGGCCCACCACATCCACACACACACACACACTCCTCTCGGATAACCAACAGGACAGGACAATCCCGGCGAAGGCGTAGCGGTCACTGCCGTGTCAAATCGTGGTCTTAAGCGTATTCTTGAAAGGACGGTAGGAGAAAACCGTGCCTCCTGGTCTGACAAGCTAGACGATGCTTTGTGGGCATTCCGAACCGCTTTCAAAACACCGATCGGATGCACACCCTATCAGCTCGTTTATGGAAAGTCTTGTCATTTACCAGTCGAATTGGAACACAAAGCGTATTGGGCTCTTAAGCATGTCAATTTCGATCTCAAAACCGCGGGTGATCATCGGAAGCTGCAACTAAATGAACTTAACGAGCTTCGAGATCAAGCTTATGAGAATTCATTAATTTACAAGGAGAAGACAAAGAAGCTTCACGACTCAAAGATCAAGAATCGAATCTTTAATGTTGGTGATCAAGTTTTACTCTTCAACTCCTGGTTAAAGATATTTTCCAGAAAGCTTAAAACTCGTTGGTCAGGACCTTTTACTATCGCTCAAGTTTTTCCTTACGGAGTAGTGGAATTATCTCAACCCGATGGCCCGAATTTCAAAGTAAATGGTCACCGTGTGAAACATTACTCCGGAGGGGACATACCACCCAAGGTAGTCCTAGATCTCCACACTCTCCCTAAGGACAACTAAATTCAGGGATCGAGTCAAGCTTGTGACTCGGTGACCAAAAACAAGCCGCTTCGTGGGAGTTCACCCCATGCTTATCCATTTTCTTTCTATGTGTTGTGATGTGTTGTGGCTATCCTCTTCCGGTTTCTTGTTGTTTGTTTGTTGTTGTGATTTTTGCAGGATTGATCCAACAATTTCTGAAGCCTCTCGTGTCCGGTGTTGTGTCCTGTTTCACTCGAGCTTCCTATCCTTTGTTTGAATTTAGTTTGGGGAGATCCGATATCCTTTCATCTTATCGATTCACGTAAATACGATATTCCTTTCAATTTTCTCGATCATGTTTTATCTTTGCATAAATCATAAAACGTCTTAGAATTACGTAAGACCCGCCTTTAAAACATTGAGACATAGTTCGTTCTAGTTTGGGGAGGGAATCTATCGATTTGATGTTGCCTGCTTATTGTTTTGTTCTCACGTACCCGTTTTCCCACAAAAATAGCAAAAAATTTAAATTTTTAAGTTCTTATTTGTCATAAAATATATATATATATATATATATATATATATATATATATATATATAAAGTGTTAAGACAAAAATGTAGGTTTTCCGTTGGTAAGAATAAGAAGTAATTTTTGACCCGATCGAACGTGTAGAGTTCTAGCTTTCTCCCTTAACAATTAATGATGATAGTTTTTTGCTATCTCATGTAGACTTTAAACAATCTAAACTTGAATCATTAGTAAATGAAGACTTGTGCTAATCTCAAGTAGATTTTAAATATGCCAAGTTGGATTTTATATAGGCTAAGTATTTGCGAATCTCTTTATTAGAGATTTTAAATTGCGAAGAACAAGAAATGATAGTGTTATTTATAAGTCATGACATTAAACGTAGAATAGTTGGTTACTTTCACTCAGCTCCATAAGTGTTAAATTGTGGCTTTATACTCCCTTAGCTGTTTCACCTTTATATATAAAATGTTTAATAAATAAGAGTTTGGCGTTTTTTAGTTAATAATTAGCTAATAGAAGTTTTCTTTAGTTTCTTCTTTGTGATTAGTATTAGTTACACATCAGGAATAATTAATTTGGTCAACATATGTATCACATTAATAAATATTTTGTCTAATTCCTTAAAAGCCTTATTAGGGTATATGGGAATAAGAAGAATTCAATCATAATCCAAGACGATAAAAAATAAAAGATTACTGCATCTTGCCGGCTCACAACCGATGTTGCAGTCTTCAAAATAAAGCACATAGTAATAATCCAAGGTCGAAATATAATTGTTGCATCGTGTCGGAGGCGTGGCCGATGTTGTAGCCTTCTAAAGGATCGAGGAATAATAATTGCTTAATTTTTGTCTTATTTTGTGCCTTAAAGAGCCTAAGGGTATATGGTGCAAATAAGATTGGTCCATTCATGTCTTAAAGAGCCTTAGGGTATATGACATGAATGGTGCCTTGTTTAAGTAGCCTAATAAAAGCCAAATTTTGGTTGCCACGATGTAGACTTTATTTTTAATGACATTTGATCTTTTGAAAAGGGCTAGGAGCTAATTATTGCGTTTTTAACCGTTACGCTTTATTTTCAGAATTAATAAGTATCGAAACGAAAGTCTTAAAGAGCCTTCAGGTATATGACTTAAGTAAAATCTTGAGATATAAAAGTAGGATTTGCGAAAGGAAAAGTAAGTACACAATTAGTATTTATGAGTAGTATTAGTGTCATGACTTGTAATTAACAATGATCTTATTTTAAGCTTAGCATGGGAAAAGTAAAAAATCGAGGATGATGAAGTTATCTTTTAGACACTAATTGTGCTTTTTATTCTATGATCCTAAAAGTTACCAATGAGGTAATGAAAACATTACATTATGTCAACACAAATAAGTGATAGATTAGGTAGTTAATTATCAAGAAAAATCATAAAAAGAGAAAAATCTTAGAAAATGGGAAATCGGGTGTTTTATAACTTGTGATCTCTTAGTTCTCTCAACAAAAATCTTTGCTACTTTTCAAAGGTTTAGTTTGGGGAATTCTCGAGGTATTTGATTATAAGGCATGTGATATTGCGTGAGGACACGCAAACATTTAGTTTGGGAAATTTTGATAAGTGTAAAATACACATATCCATTTGTACCTAAAATAACCCAATTAAACCCAAAACAGATCAAAAATGGCAAAAATATGCTTGTATTTGTGTTTTGCATGTGCAGGTAAGGATAAGTAAAAAAAATCACAAGAAAACAGTCAAAAGCAGGCAAGCACGGACACGAGAATCAGAAGAGTACAAAGCCAAAGCCAGAAGAGTCAAGCCTCAGTCAAAGATGGTGAATAAAAGTCAACAAAGCCCAAAACCCTAAGCCCACTTATTTTTACTAACCACAAGGACTGGTTTTGCAATTTCCGAAAGATATTTATAACTTGAAAAAGGGAAAAGAAAGAGAGGGACCAATTGTGTAAAATCCCCAATCTTATAACAGTTTTAACTGTCAACATTTGGGCGCCAATACCTTTTACTGTTCATCGTCGTCCCATTTTAACCACCAGGATAAAATAAAGGGCTTATGGAAATTAAAGGGTGCGTTGGTCAATTCAGGGAAGCTCAAGTACAATGGCAGGGTCAAATGGGTCAAATCAAGAGACTTACTAGCTCTCACTCAAGAGGAGCCACGTCATCAATGGAAGAAGCACAAATAGTAGTGGGTTTTTGTACTAAATCATTCAGTAAAGAAGCACAAGTGAGCCTCAAACAGATTGCCACGTTGGCAATCCGTGTGAGGTCACTTATTGATCCAACGGCTAAAATCTTAGCCCCAATGATTGGTTGATTGGATGGCAGAGATTGATGGGCGCTCAGAGGGCTAGAATCTTCCAAGGCAGGCTATAAATAAGAGCACACTTCTCACACACAAAAGGGGGGAGACATCTAGTTTTTTTTAGTAATTTTTAGTCTAGCTTAATTTCGTAATTTTACTTAAATGTTTTTGTAATCTCCTTTTCTAGTAATGTAATTCAGTTTTCAATTAATGAAATTCAGTTTTTATTTGTCATAAGCTCTTCTTATTTTCAACTTATCATTGCTTATTTGCTCATTGAATTTGCTTATTAAGTGCTTAATTGTGTTTAGTTTAGCTTAATAATCTTAGTTATTCATCTGTTTTAGCTTCTGATTAGTTTAGAATCTTGATTTTACAATAATATTCATAAAACCTTGTAAACAGCCAAAACAAGGTAAATAGCTTAAACCTTAGATTAATGTTTAATTAGTTTAATAAGTCATGTTAGTTATGTTGTATATAAACTAAATATAATCTGGTAATTAGTACTTGTTAATTAGTTTTGCAATTTAGTAGGTTAATCAATCCTGTCAAAGCAGTAAAGGGGTGTTTGGCATAAGCTAATTTGACTAATAAAAGTCAAATGCATTTGTGCAAAACTTTTTAGACAGCTTTGAAGTTAGTTAAAAACATTAAGTAATGATTTCATAAATTAGATTTAAGAATTTCAAAGATTTGAGATTATATTAAGTTTAACAGCACCAGGGGAGTTTTTCTAATAATTTCACTTGTGAAAAAGTTGATCTAAGCCCTCAAAGGCTTAGATCTTGCTTGCATCTTGTTATTACACTTTAGTTGAGTGTGTTTAAGTGCAAAGTTTCCCTTAGGAAACCTGCACCTTTGTGTTGCACTTGTGCAAAGTGCACCAGTACTAACCAAAAGGTTAGTACTGCTGTCACAAGTTAGTACTGCTACCTTTAGCCTAGTTGTAAGTTTAGTATAAGTAGGATTTAGACTCTTAAATTCAGGTAGGACTTAGATTAGTTATAGCTTAATATAGTTTAAGTCTTTAATTTTGTTTTCTAGCTTATTGTCTTAGCTTATTTTGCTGTCAAAAGTCATAAAAAAGTCTGAAAACACCAAAAACAGTAGGAACTTAAGTAGAAGTCTAAATTTGTTAAGTTAGCTTATAAGTCTAGATTTTATAGCTTATTTAGATGGATAATAAGTAGTTTGATAAGTCCTTAAAGTTTTAGAGTCTAGTTTAGCTTATTAAGTTTTTTAGCTTATTTGGATTTTGAACTTTAAGTTTTTCTACTTAGTTTAGCATCTTCATCATCATTTTCAGTTACTTTAATGTTCCTTTAGCTTAGATTTCTTAGCATTTTTGGATTAAGCACATTATAAGCTTCCTAGAACTCTTTTCCTTTTCAATTTTGAGCTTAATTCGAGCTTGTTATAAGCTCTTAAGTAAAAATTAGGCCAAAAGCTTACTTACTGAAACAGCTTATTAATAAGCTGTTTTTAAGCTTATTAACTTAGTTTCAGCTTAAGTTCCTTTTGTTAAATTAGCTTATTTTCATGTCCTTCTTGAGTTCCAATTGTTAGTTTTCATAAAAAGTAAAAAAATATAAAAAGAGCAAAAAGGGGTACCCACCACACTCGAACCCACGACCTCACTCATACAACACCAACACCTTAACCAGTTTGCTACAATAGCTCATCCATCCATATCTTGCACCACTTAATCTTTATACACACTTTCATTTTTTTTATTAATAAGCCGTAGCTTATTAAGCTCATTTTAGGGCTTATTCGTTAAGCTTTTTAGCTTTTCTTGTTTTTCTTAAGTGCCTGCTAGAGTTTTAGACTTTTCCTGAATTTTTTAGATTTTTCCAGTTATTATTTTATTTTTAATCATTTTTCGAAAGTCAAAATTTTATAAAATACATAAAAAATAGAAAAAAGTTTCAGAAAAATACAAAAAAATAGTTTTTAGTTTTATAAAAAATAGCTTTAGAAAAATAAAAATTGCAAAAAGTGGGGTTAGCCTGCCTCGAACCCACGACCTCCCTCATACAACACCAACACCTTAACCGTTTTGCTACATTAGCTCATCCAACCATACTTCCCCACATTTAATCTTTGTACACGTTTTAGTTTTCCTTTTTATAAATAAGCCGTAGCTTATTAAGCTCATTTGAGAGCTTATTCGTTTAGCTTTTTAGTGTTTCTTATTTTTCTTATAATCTTGCTAGAGTTTTAGACTTTTCCTGAATTTTTCAGATTTTCCACCTTTTATTTTATTTTTAATCATTTTTCGAAAATATAAATCTTATAAAATCAATAAAAAATAGAAAAAAGTTTTATAAAAATACAAAAAAATAGTTTTTAGATTTATGAAAAATAGCTTAAGGTTTACATTCAGAAAAATCATTTTCACCACTTTTAGATTTTAAATTTCATTTTTGAGCTTTAAAATTTAATTTTAAAAATAGTTAAAAATAGTTTTCTAAGTTTTTATGTTATTTTAGACTTTTCTAAGCTTAAAAATTATTTTCCAAATTTTTAGTATTTAATTTGCTATTTTCTAGGATTTAATTTAGTTTAATTTGTTTTTAATTCATAATAAATTCAAAAATAATCAAAAAAATGTTTTTCTTTTTCCTAAAATTTTCTTTTGTCCTATCTTAGGTTTAGAATTTTAGTTTACATTTTTAGGAGTTAAAATTAGTTTACTTGTTTATTTGTCACGTTTTAATTGTTTAATTATTTTTTAATTATTATTGCTTTAGATTATCAAATCATCCACTTGCTTATTCAAATCAGAATCCGGACTTAAACAAGGTTTCAATTTCACTAGTCATTAGGGATAATGACCCGGGTGATCATACTTACCCGGTTATATATGCGTATTATATATTATATTATATATATTTTTGAGAGTGAATTTTATCAAGGGTAACTTGGTAATTTTCTTAATTACTCTTCTAAAGTATTATATTTTATATATTTTTTAGGTATAATACTTACCACATCAGCGGTCATTTCGGGAACAACGATCGCATCCTCGTAACCCTCGGTGGGTGCTTCGAGTAATTGCGCCATAGTACGATTATCGGCCATCGTAACTATGGGAGGATTGGGAGGTTCTTGATTGTTATTTGGTTTCTCAAGATTAGGTGATTCAACAGAAGTCTGTGGGACTTGTTGTTGTCGACGTCTACGGGATTGAGAACGAGTGCGCATGCACAAAATAGAAATATAAAAAGAAAATTTACACTAATTTTTTTTTTTGGTTTTTCAATGATCTATTCACAATTTATTTTAACGGACAATGAGATAGGACAACTTCGACCAAATAATCTACTTACTTCACGGTAGCTCTCAAAAAGATAAACGCACAGGTGAGCGGAGGAGAAGGAAAGCACGGTACTTTTAAGAACCTATCTCCTTTAGGGTCGTAGTTCGTTGGAACAACCCGCCTTATACCCACTTTTTAGTTTGTTTAACTTTTCAAGGTGAGCCGTACGTCGTAAGAGACACAAATGACAAGTTTTTAAATCTTTTGTTCGGGAACTTATTGATGGATAATACTTCAATGGAAAGTATTATATGTTGGTGTTCTTTTACCAACTTGGTGAATTTATTTATTATTTCTTTTTATGGACAATTTTTAATTTTTTTTTGGTTTTATATGATAATTATACTAATAAAAGAAAATGAAAAATATTTTTGTATTTTTTATATTTTTATAAAAATAGAAGAAATATTCACAAATTCAAACACAAATTGTCAAACGTTACGATAATCGTTTCACAGCCTCCCCGGCAACGGCGCCAAAAATTGATTCGTTCAATAATATATATAAAATATATAAGCAAACAATTAACCAAATACCCTTAGCCAAGGATTGGTTAAGAATTCACACAATAAAATATATATGTGTCCGGAAGTTTGATTTCCCGGGTCGTTATGTCCCAACGAGGTGTGCAATTGAAAATCGAATGACGAATTGATAATCGATGTTTGAATATGACAAAATTATGATTTTGGCGCCGCTGCCGGGGAGGCTGTGAAAACGATTATCGTCACGTTTGACAAATTGTGTTTGAATTTGTGAATATTTCTTTTATTTTTATAAAAATATAAAAAATACAAAAATATTTTTCATTTCTTTTAGTATAATTATCATATAAAAACATAAGAAAAACAAAAAAATATAAAAACATTGTCCATAAAAAGAAATAAAATTCACAAATTGGTAAAAATACCAAAATATAATATTCTCAACTGAGGTATTATCATAATAACTTTCCGAGTGAATTTGTTGGTTTACCATCTCGGAACAAAAGATTTAAAAAACTTGGCCATTTGTGTCTCTTACGGACATACGGCTCACCTTGACCAGTTAAACAAATATAAAGTGTGGTATTAGGGAGGGTTGTTCCGAGGAACTATGACCGGGGAAAGGTGAGAAATAAACTTGCGTTATTCATACTCCTTCCGATCACCTAGGTGCCGTTTATCTTTTTGAGAGCTACCGTGAAGTAAGTAGATTATTTGGTTGAAGTTGTCTTATCTCATTGTCCGTTAAAATACATTGTGAATAAATCATTGAAAAACCAAAAAAAATTAGTGTAAATTTCTTTTTGATTTCTATTTTGTACAATGAGCACTCGTTCTCAAGCCGTAGACGTCGACAAACAACAAGTCTGACAAACTTCTGTTGAATCACCAAATCTTGAGAAACCGAAAACAATCAGGAAAACTTTCAATCTCTCCTATAGTTTCGATGGCTGTAAACGTACTATGCCTCAATTGCTCATGAAGCACCCAACCGCAGAGGTTACGAGGATGCAGTTCGTTTGTTCCCATTGAGATCAACGAACAACTTTGAGATCAAGCATGGTCTACTTAATCTTGTTCAAAACAAGCAATTTTTTGGACATGATAAAGAAGACCCACATTGCTCTCATTCCGATTTTTCAACAAGTATCACTTCTACGATGAAGTTTTTCCGATCGTCCTGAGTAGATCGGTAGGCTTATGCTTTTCCCATTTTACACTCGAAGAGTGCAGCCCGGATTTGGCGTGACAAAGAACCCCCTCGATCGATTTTACATGGATGTCTTGTGTCGGAAATTCATTAACAAATTTTTTCCCTTCTTTAAACGACAAATCTTAGAATGAAATCATGAGATTACAGCAAAGATTGACGAATCATTTTTATGAAGCATGGACCGTTTCATTGATCTTCTAGGGCATGCCCACGCATCATGGGTTTTTCGGTAATTGTCACATAATTCGATACATTCTATAATGCCTTGAACTCAAATGATCAAAGATTCATTGAATTCCGCCGCATGGTGGTAACTCTTTTGGATTAAAATGCTCCGAGGATTGTCTAAAAAATCATCGAGATGCAAATCCAAAGTGGTAATTCACGAAGAGCAAACCGTTGTTGCTTAAGTAGTACAAGCATCTCCACCTCCCGGTATCTCTCCCGATGTTCCGAACTCAAAGATATGTCAAAGCTTACTCCTTTGATAGATAAATCAATACCAAGCTCCCGGGAACCACCAAAAACTCCTGCGTCCGTAAAAGCGGTCAAGGAAAGTTGCGTGACTTGCGGCGGAGCTCATTCATATCAAAGTTGTCCCGCCACCGATGGAAATGTTTATCATGACAACATCCAAGCTTACATTTCTCAAGCCGTTGGGGCCAATTTCAATCAAGGAAGTACCAGTGCCCGACCTCCAATGGTTGCAAACCAAATTCGACCTCCCAGTTTTCCACCTATGCAAAAACCATCAATCAACCAAAATCGGGGGAATCAATTCAACCAAAAATCGGGGAAACAAATTTTAACCTAAATGCGGGGGTAATAATTTCAGTCAAGGACCAATTTATCAACCCCAGGTTAATCAACCCCTAACTTATCAAGCTCCTGTTTACCAAGCTCCCGCTCCTCAGGCACAAGGTGTGTCTAAGACCAATTTTGATAGTTACGTAAAGGCTAATGACGCGGTTATGAGGAATATGCAAAACCAAAATCAAGTTTTGCAAAACCAAGGTCAAAACCTGCAAGCTCAATTGAACAACTTGGCTACTTCAAACCAAAGGCTTGAAAGTATGCTAAGTAACTTTATCAAAATGAATACTGCCTCTACTTCAGGTTCGGGAACTCTCCCAGGTAACACCATTACAACCCTGAGAAGATTGAAAGGTATCACCACCCGAAGTGGTGTTGCATATCAAGGACCCGCGATTCCTTCTACTTCATCTTCTCCTCCGAAAGTGATGAATCGTGATACCAAGGTTACAAAGGACACGATGCTTCCTACTAATAATGGAAGCACCGAAGACGTCCAACCTCCGGTTATTCAAGTCTAATATCAAAATCCAACTTCCGAGCTAATTGTTGATCCTGTTAGTGCTCCAATGCCTAACCAACGAACATCAATTCCATTTCCTTCAAGAAGAAATGATGAAAGGCGCCGTGAAAAAGCTAACGATCAAATTGAGAAATTCTACGAAATCTTTAGAGATTTGAGTTTCGAAATTAGCTTTACGGATGCCTTGACCCTTATGCCGAAATTTGCCTCGACTCTAAAAACCTTACTCGAAAACAAAGAGAAGTTGAGTGAAATGGCTAGAACTCCTAAACAAGTTACCTAAAAAACTTGGAGACCCTGGCCGATTTCTCATTCCATGTGAATTTTCTGGGATTAATACATGCAACGCCTTGGCCGATCTCGGCGCAAGCATTAATCTTATGCCATATTCCGTCTGGAAAGATCTCTCTCTTCCCGAACTAACCCCAACTTGCATGACGCTAGAGCTAGCGGACCGTTCAATCACTGAACCAATCGGTATTGCTAAAGACGTCCATTTAATGGTGGGAAAGTTCCAGTTTCCGGCAGATTTTGATGATTTTTTTTTGTGGTCGTTGATTTTGAGCCAGACCCCCGAGTACCTTTAATCCTCGGGAGAAGTTTCTTAAAGACCAGTCGTGCATTAATAGATGTTTACGAAGGTGAAATAACCCTTCGTGTTGGCAAAGAGGCCATCACCTTCAATCTGGACCAAACTTCGAGATACACGGCTAATTACAATCATATGACGGCGAACCGAATCGACGTCATTGAATTGGCATGTGAAGAATACTCGCAAGAAGTTCTAGGTTTTTCTGATTCAGTTGCATACGGTAAATCCTTCTCGGTTTACGATCCAATTTGGTTTTCAAATTTATTCACCAAACTATAACTCCTTTCGGAGATAGTGATTTTCTCCTTCTCGAAGAAGCAAATGCTTTTATAGCTGTCAATGACGAGCCAATTTCACGGGAAATTGATGCTACTTACTATGATCCGGGAGGGTGACATATCTTATTCTAGAAAACACTTCTCAATAGTGAACCGTTGCCTCCTCTTCCGAATCATAAAGATTATTCACCCAGAATCCGGGAAGAACTTAAAGTTGTTGAAGCTAAATCATCATTTGATGAGCCTCCCGAGGTTGAACTCAAGGACTTGCCACCTCATTTAGAATACGCATTTTTGGAAGACGACAACAAGTTGCCAGTCATAATTGCGAAAGATTTAAAAGTTAAGGAAAAGGCTCGCTCTTACTATGTTCTAAAAGTCCCACAAGCGAGCCATCGCTTGGAAGGCTACTACGATATCAAGGGTGTGTGATCCGAGTTTTGTTAATCACAAAATCCTTAATGGAAGAGACTACGAAATACACAAAAGTTCAGAGTCAAAGACGGGTAAACCCAAAGATCCATGACGTCATCAAAAAAGAGGTTGAAAAACTTCTTGACGCCGGATTAATTTATCCGATCTCTGACAGTCCATGGGTGAGCCCGATACATTGTGTACCAAAGAAGGGTGGTATAACCGTTGTCAAGAATGATGATAATAGTTTTTAATTTACACTCGATTGGTCATCTACGAGGTGGAGAGTGTGGCTTTGGACTACGTAAAGTGACTGAAGCCACCCGAAAAGACCATTTCCCATTGCCCTTCATGGATCAAATGCTCGAAAGACTCGCGGGAAACCAATACTATTGTTTCCTCGATGGCTTCTCGGGTTATTTTCAGATTCCATTGACCTGAGGATTCAAGAGAACGACAACATTCACATGCCTCACTAGGACATTGCCTATCGCCGCATGCCTTTTGGGCTATGTAATGCACCCGGCACGTTCCAACGATGTATGATGGCAATCTTCCATGACATGATCGAAAAAACAATGGAAGTGTTCATGGATGACTTCTCGGTCTTCAGAGATTCTTTCTCTACATGCCTATCCCCATTTGAAAAAATGTCTAACGGTGTGAATTGAAAGACACCAATTTTGTCCCTAAAATTGGAGTTAAGCATTTATGGTTAAAGAAGGCATTTTCTTGGACACAAATTGATACTTGTAAGGAATTGAGTTGATCGTGCTAAGGTTGAAGTTATAGCCAAGCTCCCTCACTCCGACCATGTGTAACAGGTTCATTTGTCCGTTAGTTTTCTTGGCATGCCGGTGTTTTACCGACGTTTTCTACAAGAATTTTCAAAAAAATTGCGTCTAATTGACCAATTTGCTTGAAAAAGAGACTCCATTTTTCTTCTTAGAAGAGTGTTATCGTCCTTTAATACCACTTAATAGAAAATTTGACCGAGGCTCCATTTTGATTGCTCCAGAATGGGACTTGGACTTCGAACTCATGTGTGATTGCAAAGCACTTTGCAGATTGGGGCAGTCCTTGGGCAACGATAAGAAACAAGCAATTTCCACACCATTCACTATGCACAGCAAGACAATGTCCTGAAGCTCAAGCACACTACGCTACGCGAAAAAGAACTTACTTGCCGTAGTGTACGCTTTTGAGGTAATTCCGGTCATATCCTCGTTTAATCCAAAAGCATAGTGTATACTGGGATCTTCTGCTATGAAGTATATCTTCAGCTTAAAAGGATGCTATACGGCAAGGATAATGCGGTGTGGATCCTTTTGCGCTCCAAGAATTCGACATTAAAAATAAGAGATAAAAAGGAGCAGGAAAATTCTTTGCCGGTACGATCATCTCTCCAGACTTGAGAACCCTCACCAAGATGAGTTCGAGAACAAGGAAATCACGGAAACATTTCCACTCGAAACTCTTGGATCGGTTGCTCTTCGTGATGATAGTACCCCATGGTTTGCCGATTTCGCAAATTACCATGCGGGAAATTTCATTGTCAAGGGAATGTCGTCCCAACAGAAAAACAAGTTTTTCAAAGATGTCAAACATTATTTCTAGGATGACCCATTTCTATTCAAGATCTGGTGCTGACCATAGTAATTAGGCGTTCTTGTTGTTCGGGGCAAGAAAGCTTTTGACATTTTTAAAGCTTGCATAGTGGACACCAACCTGGGGGGACACTACACGGTGCAATTACACCGCTAAAAAGGTTCTTCGATTCAGTTTTTATTGGCCCACGATCTACCAAGGATGCCCATGACTTTGTCACCGATGTGCCATTTGTCAAAGTCAAGGCATATTTCGAAACGTGATGAGATGCCACAAAAACTCTATCCAAGTTTGCGGAAATCTTTGACTTTTGGCATTGATTTTATGGGGCCGTTCACGTCTTCACAAGAGGGACAAAAAATATACTAGTGGCAGTCGAATTACTTATCAAATGGGTTGAAGCAAAAAGCGCTTCCCACCAATGATGCCCGAGTTTGTTTGCATATTTCTTAAACTCTCTTTCCAGATTGGTGCCCATCGTTGCAAATCATAATCGATCGTCGAAACCCATTTTTGCAATGACCAGTTCATAAAGGTCATGCTTAAATACGGAGTCCCACTCTTCGTTCTCTTCCACCGCGTATCATCCACAAAACAAGTGGAACAAGTTTAAGGTATCTAATGTGGTAACTTAAAAGAATTATTGAATAGGAATGTAGGCAAAAATCGTCTTGCCTATTGTCGGATAAATTAGATGGACGCACTTTGGGCCTTCCGTACAGGGCTAAACAAAACTCCATCGGGTGCACTCGCGTACAAGCTTGTATATGGAAAGGCATGTCATCTACCGATTGAGTTGGAGCACAAAGCTTATTGGGCCCTTAAGCATACAAACTTTGATATCAAAACCGCGGGTGATCACAGAAAAGTTCAGCTCAATGAACTTAATGAACTTCGTGATCATGCCTATGAAAATTCTTTGATTTATAAAGAAAACAAAGAGAATCATGACTCCAAGATCAAAAATCTCGTTTTCATCGTCGGTGTGATCGGTCCTCATCTTTAACTCTAGATTAAATTTTCTCAGGCAAAGCTTAAGGACCCGCTGGAGTGACCAGTTCACTGTACCCAAGTTTTTCCATATGGCGAATGTGAGTTATCCCAAAACTCCAGGCCAAATTCAAATTGAATGGTCATCGTTTTGTAACACTACTTTTCGGAGTGGGGGACATACCAACCGAGGTTGTCACGGGATCTCCAGACGTTCCCATGGACCAATATATTCGGGGGGGGGATAGGGTCAAGCATAGGACCTTAAACAGCGCTTCGTGGGACGGCACCCTATATGCTTTATCAGTAGTAGTATAGTCAGTAACTAAGTGTTTTGGTGTGAGGAGGCTTAAATCTTCCATTGCTCGTTGTTTTGTCCGTATTTTGTTGCTTTGTGTTGTTATGTCCAGAGTTTCTTCGGATCAGTGAAGACTCTCTGTGCTCACAGTTTTACCCGTCATCCACAAGAGTTTTCACATCCTCAGCTTCATTTGGGGGATCCAATATCCTAATCTAATCGACTAACGTTTTATCTTTTGGCACACTTCATAAACGGCCTTAGATTTACGTAGGTACCCCTTTTAAAACATCGAGGACGATGTTTAGTTCTAGTATGGGGGGGGGGGGAATCTTCGATTTGATTTTTGCCTGCAGCCGTTGTTATCACGTAATCCCGTTTTTACCACCAAAATTTTTGCAAAAAAAAATAAGTGTTTTGTCACAGTTTTGACTTTCCTAATGGGTAGAATGAGAATAATTTTTGACTCGATCGGGCGTGTTGAGCCCTAGCTAGTTCCTCAACTTACCGCTTGTAGGCTAAGCTTTCACGAATTCTATTGCTTCGAATTTTAATAAGGTGAAGAACAAGAAGTGATAGAGTTAAATATAAGTTTATGTGCTGAGCAAGATTCTTCTAAAACTTATATGAGTAACTTGTGGCTTTTTCTCCCATTAGCTTCTATCACCTAATCAAACGTGCTCATTTCAATTAAACTTAAGTCAATCGATGTTTTAGAAAGAGCTTTCAAATTTGTAAACTTGTTTCTTTTTAAAAGCTGGATTTTTTCTGTTCTTAGTAATTTGAAAGTTAAATAGCCAAAAAAAAGACATGAATGTAATATTGAATGCGAAAATGCATCGAATATTGGAATTTATGCCCAATGAAGCATAACATTTTATGGAGCATTAGTAAAAGATGTGTCGTGATATCCCACTCCGATAACCACGAGGTGGGCGGTTCAAAACTTGGACATCTTACTTCTAGAGAATTTGGTGTAGTTGTGATATCTCAACCAGAAGCGAGGTCTAGGTGAGGTTCAAACTAAGACAATATCATTCGCCATTTTAGGAAGAGGGTATGAATGTGATTTCCCACTACGCTAGCAACGGGGTGGGTTTTCAAACTAAGAACACCGGTCGTTGGTTGTGATATCCTACTAGGGAGCGAGGCCTAGGTAGGTGTTCAAACTAAGCAACGCATTCCTAGCTTTAAGAACTTATGATTATGATGATGAAGATGTTGCAAAAGTTTACAGTTAAAATTTCGTTTTTTTTAAATCAAGTTACTTAGGACCTAATAAGTCTTGTTGCTTTGAGTCAGGATTCATCTTGAATTACGATTACGGAATTTAAGTTGATCTTTGGTTGATGGTTGAAATGAGTAAAAACATTTAAATCATATATCCAGTTGGGTGTTAATGCTTCACGGGGGCGGCTCAAATGTCATACAGTATTGAGGCTTTAACATTAGACTTATATTGACAAATGATCTTGTTTAATTGCTTGGTTTGAATCTAGTGAAAAATCGGGGACGATGAATTTATCCGTCAGAACATCCGTAGATTATTCTATGGCGCATTTCATTCTTGACCCAATGTTGATAAAATAAAGGAAGTCAAACAGGCAGTCAAGAAAAGAAAAAGAAAAATCCAAAAATATTAGGGATAGTTAGTGATATATAAAAAATTGGTGAAAACGGGACTTGTCGAAGCTATTGATTCTTTAGTTCCCTTGACAAACACTTAGCTACTTTTTGAGGGTTATTAGTCGAGGGGGATTGAGATCTTTAGTTTTCGTAATTGTTTACTTTTATACATTGCGTTGAGGACACGGCAATACCTTTAGTATGGGGGATTTTGTATGTGTTTAATACACATACCCTTTTTTCCATTAAAAGGACTTAAAAAGACCAAAACAAACATAAATTGCCAACTATGTGCTTTGTTTTGCACTTTGTGTTGTGCAGGAAACGGATTTCACAAAAAGGACGAAAACAAAGCAAAGACGACAAAATTAAGCAAGGAATGAAATGTGTGTGAAGACAAAGCCATATCGAAGCCAAAGTCAATCAACGTAAACAGAAATGTCAAACATGTCAAAGCAAAGTCAACCCGACAAAAGTCAAGTCAAGTAGAAGAAGTCAAAATCAGAAGAAATATAACTTGAGGGACCAAAAATGACAAATCCCTAAGTGTATTAAAAGAAGAAAAAGACTACAAGGGCTGAATTTGCAATTTACTAGAAATATAACTCAAGGGGCTAACCTGCCAACCCCTAAAGTTATATTAACCTCAAGGACCTTCCATGTAATAGACTAATATGAGTTGAGGGGGCTAACCTGCCAACCTCTCAAAGTTATACCCCACAGGGACGAAATTTGCAATACACACTTATACCTTGAAGGGCCAAAGTTGGCAAACCACCAAACTTTCCCCTGCTTTATCCCCAACCCCGATATAAATGTTTTTCCCGCCCTAGCTCAAAACCCCATTAAAGGTAACGGGTTTTTCTTCCTTTCTTTTACCTTGCAACCATAACTACACCTGGGATATCCTTTCTCCCCACCTTCACTACTTTCACCTATCACATGATCAAATTCAATTGCCACTTGGCAATCCGTGGGCACCACAATACAAATGAAGGGCTCGGATCAAAGGTTTGGGTACCAAGGCAAAAAGGGAGGGCCAGGATTGAAGCTTTGAAGCCTCTCAGCAAACTAACACAACTAACACAAACCTTGGAAGACCACAGCTTGTATAAAAAGAAAAAGAAGACAAAGGGTCGAGGAGTTTTTTTTAGTGGAAGTTTAATTATTGTCTTTAAAATTTTTGTCATTTTTACTTTCCAAAACCTTGTAATTGCCTTTTAAGTTTAATGAAAATTTAGTTTAAGTTGTTTTTATGCAAATTTGTCATTTCTTGTTTAAAAAAAACTGCTTATACTGTTCCAGCTTATTTCTTTGCTTAAATCCTGTTGAGTTTAACTATTTTATGCTTATTGTGTTTGGTGGTTACCTGGTTGCTATAAAACCTTGCTTAATTCAGTCATTTTAGCTATAAAAATGAAAAATCATTGCTTAAAGGGGTGTTTGGGTTAAGGCTGCAAATGGGTCAGAAGTGTGTAACCTGTCTTGGGTCATTTGGTCAGTTTTGATAACTGCTCATATAAAGTACTTAAGTTATAATATTATTAAGCTTACGACTAAGTATCGCATTAGATTTATAGTTTTCACAACCAAAAACTTTACATTACGGTCTAGATAACTACTGTCTGTTTTTTTGTTGAATGCACTAATTAGGTGTTTAGGTTTTGAGGTTTAGATAACAAGTTTCCAAGTTCAAATTGAGTCTATTTTTAAGTCTAAAATCTGGTATAAGAGTTTCCTTAACTATTTCATTGTCTTTATGCAAATGGGTCAAAACAGGTAGGTTTCAAAGCAATAGGTGAATTTTTTGATGAAACTATATAGGATCGAATTTTGGTTGGTATTTGTTTGTTTTAGCTCCTGAAATCAGTAGCATTGATAGTTGGTAGTATAGCCCTAATTTGTTTTAGCTTAGTTTTGCATTTTGACTTATCTTGCTAGCTTAAAATTAAGCCAAGAAAGCCTCCTTTGACTGTTTGTCTACCTGTTTTAAAACATGTTGCCTATTGCTAGTTCTTAGGTTTTTCTGCTTATAATTGTGGACTTTATTTTAAGTTGGGTCTAAAAAAACTTATTTTTTCTTTGCTTTTCTAAACAGCTTATAGGACTGGCTTTAGGCTCTTATACCCCAATAAGCTTTGAGTTCCTTTTTGGTGCTTAAAAATTAAGCCAAAACATTGTCCCCTAGGCTGTTAGTTTTTCAGTTTTAGCCTTTAGCCTTAATTCACTTTTAGGACTTTCTAGTTTAACTTCTGTGCTTATTTTTGTTTTTCCCTGCTTATTAGTTGTAGGATATAATCTTTCTTAGCTTATCTAGTTTGATTTCAGCTTATTGCAGCTTTTTAAGCTTATTCAGTTTAGGAGTTTTACTAATATTCCATATCAATAATCTGCTCTTTTCCTTTGGCTTATTTTCTAGATTATCTGCCCTACTTCCTTAGCTTATTCTTGTGCATCTTGCTTATTAGGAATAGTAGATAATATGTCCTTGCTTATTTTTCATTTCCACTAGCTTATTTTTACCTTAAAACAGCACAAACTGTTTGCCCCTTAGTTCTTTAGTCCTTACAGAGCAAACTGTTACTCTTTATTCAGCTAATTTTCATTGGCTTATTTTAAGTTTTTACAAATAGTGTGTAGTTATATAAATTCATTATTGTTGTCTGTTTAATTGTATTTGTAAAAAAAAAAGAGAGAGTACTGTAGCTGTATTTAAAAAGAGAGGCACAGGACTCGAACCTTCACGCCTCCATCTTCAAACACTAACACGCACTTTCCACTGCCCTGGTCTTTTCACATGTTATTCCTTTGCACAATCAAATTGATAAGGCTCTTTGGATCATTAAGCTCATATGCCAATTCGGTCTTTATTCAGCTTATTGAGTTAAGCTGGGGGTCCCTTTTATTTTTTCTCAGATTCCTTATAAAATTATTTTCACTTTCATGATTTTTCATATTTTGTTTATAATCATTTAGTATATTTTATAATTTATTTTTTTTAAACTTTAAAAATCATAAAAACAATAAATATTAATCGAAAAATATAAATCTTTTTTTCTAAAATTTTCTTTTTTCATATATTTTGTTAGGAAAAATAAATTAAAAAAAGTTTCCTGTAGGAATAATTTTTCAAAATTTTATTTTTAAAGATCGGTTCTTGACCCCGTTCGTGTCTTGAAGCTCTGTTTTTGGTCCCAAACGGACTCCGTTTTTAGTCTAGTTTTTTAACTTCGTGATTTGTCATTTTCAGAATCTATTTTAGCTTTTAAATTTTTTTTTAGGGTTTTAAATTGCCAAAATTTAGGTTTTTTTTGCCCTCGTTTTTTCGTGCCCGTTTTTAGGTTTTAAGTTATAAGGTTTCGTTTTTCGGTTTTATTTAATAGTTTTTGCATATTTACCTTATAGCAATTAGAAAACCACAATCTACCTTTGTCTTATTTGGAACATCATTAATCATATCAGTCTTTTGATTTTCTCCATTCAAGCCTCGTTGGGACAAAAAAAACCCGGATATTCATATTTCCGGCTACTGTATATATTCTATTTTGGTAGACTTTTGACCATTCCTTGTGTAAAGGTGGATCGGTTTGATGTTTGATTTTATATTTTATGTATATTTTATTGACGAATCACGGGTATTTTACTTTAATATGTGACCTTTCTTTTTGCTCAGTTTTATTGTTATAAATCATTTACATGCAAGGTTGTGATATGTGTGCCGTTTGAGCAATTTTGAATAGGTGAGTGATTGTTGGATTTTTTTACTAAATATATAATATATGATAAAATATAAATATATATAATGTCTAAAAATCAACAAGATCTATAAAAACGAGAAGTAGTATAGACTATTCCGTGGTCGTAATCCCTAATGAGGGCACTTGTGCTGGAAAATCATACAGGTCGAATGTTTGAGTCTTGAAGGAGAGGATTGTATTTGAGAGCTGTGGATGCTAAATTAAACATAACAACAAAATAGTTTAAGAAAAACTAAAATTACGGAAAATTAAGCCAGGATAACGGTAGAGCACGTAAATCAAGAACAAGGGGGCAAAACCTAAAATCTTCAAAATTAACCCTACGTGAAAATTTTTCACTTATAAACTACTTCTAGGGGGGACAAATAACGAAGAATGATATAAGACTAGACTGAAAAACGGAGGTCGTTTGACCCAAAAACGAGTCAAGACAAAAAAATGCACTCGAAACCCGTTCTTTAAAATCAACAAAAGTTATTAAAATCGACCTCAAAAATTTTTATATTTTTCCTACAAACTATATGACTAAATAAAATTTTCTAAAAAAGAAAAATATTTTTTTGATAATTTTTGTATTTTTTATGAATTTTTTAAACTTTTAACGAAATTAAATTATAAAAAAATACTAAACGACTTTGAAAAATTCTGAAAATTTTACTAAAAATACTAGACACTATAATAAACCTACAAAAAATAAGAAGCCTAAAGTTTGCTTATAAATAAGCCCGTAAATAAGCTATAACAGCTTATTGACTAAAAAGCCAAAAACACCCTTAAATACCAAGGCCCTTGGGATACTAACCGTAAATGTTTCCGCCAGGGCGCAGCGGTAAGTGGTGTGTGTATAAAGGGGATGTATCGAGGGTTGAGACCCGGGTTCGAGTCTTGCTCACCCGGGTCACCCCTTGTCTTTCCCTTTTTTTTTGGAAAAACTTTGTGAACCAAAGTTGTTAAGCTCAGTTGAAGCTTAACCAAATTTTCAAAAATACAAAGTTGTGTGAAAGTTATGGAATAAGCTTAAAAACAGCTTTTAAATACGACAGCAGCTTAAAATGAGCTTAAAGGCTTAAATTCCTAAGTCTTTTGGACACTTGGACACTTAAGCTAAGATCTAAACTGAAAAGCTAAAAGGCATAATCCTTCCCATCCTAAATAAGCACTAAAAAGGTAAATTGTGACAACTAAATAAGCTCAAAAAGCGCTTAAGCTTAACAGACCTCATTTTAAAACAAGTTAGGGGCAAAAAAGCTACTAACTATTGGACTCTAAATAAGACAAGGAAAAAAGGTAAATAATGCACATCAACTCTTAACACACTATCAAAATTATGATTTTAGGAACACAATTTGTGCAAGTAGATAAGCTTATTCAGCTAAAATGATACATAAGCAATTTATCACTAGGCTAACAAAACCAGTGAGAGAAGCTATTTTGAGCTTAAAAATAAGCTATCAAAGTGAGCTTTTTAAGGGTGTATTTGAAGGAACTTAACATAGAGCTTATGGCTCTCAAATAAGCTAAAAGCTTGGGCTTAAGTTCTCTTAAAAGCCAAGAAAGAGGGCTTACAATTGGCCCCTTAGCACCAGGGCAAAACTAATGCCACAACAAGGGCTTAATTGACAGCTTATTTTAAGCTGTCAAATAAGCTCAAAATTAAAAGATAAGTTAAAACAGCTAAAGATCATTCAAAGAAAAGAAAACTTGTGCACAAATTTTGGCTTCAAAAAAACCTTTTTAAACCTGCTGAAGTTTGAGAATGGAATGGGGACTTTTTGCTTTTAAAGTTAGCACTTAACCTTTTTTTTGACAGCTTTGACTCTACAAAGTCAAATGACCAAAGGATTTTTAACAGCTTGTTTTAAACACACAAAAGACACTCTTTTTGAACTAAAACTCAAGATCCCAAGTGTTTATCTAAATAAGCACTTGTAGCTTCTTTTAAAAACCACAGTTTGAAAATCACTTGTGAAAACTTGAAAACAATTTTAAAAACTAAAACTTTTAAAAACAGACTTAGATGAGCTTAAATACTTAAGCTAAAACTATCTTGTGACCACAACCCATACAAAACCATTTTTGACCCGTTTTTATTGTTAACCCAAACACCCCTTTGAATTTTAAAAGCTGATTTTAAAACACACAAGAGCTACTTTAAACTTAAAATTTTCAAAGATTACTACTAATTAAGCACTATTAAGCAACAAAATGTGAAAGCTAAACAAATAAGCACTTGTTAGAGGACAATAAGCTAATACAGAATAAGCTTAAATTAGGCAGTTTTTAGCAACTTGTATGAAAATGAAGTAAAATCAACTACAAGGCAAACCTAAACTTAAATAAACATTAATAAGCACAAATAGAACAGTAATAAGCTAAAAATAAGCTAATAAGCTACTGCTACAGTAACTTTTAAGCAAAGTTTAGAAGGAATTGTACCTTTAACCCTTGTTCAAAACAGGGCTTTTGAGAACCTATTAAGCTCTAAATCCTACCCACAGCTTATAATTAAGCTAAAACTAAGCCATAACCAATAAGCCTTCCAAAATAGCTCATTCTTCCATTCTTGATCCAACAGTAGCTTTTACTCTTTCTTTTTTTGAATTTTTCTTTAAAGTTTTGTTAAAAACAAGTTATAGAATGGCTTATACTTGAGAGCTTAAAGATTTAGAGAGATTTTTGAAGCTTAGAACACAAATAAATAACTTAACTGAATTTTCATTAAACAAAGGTGAAGTACAATTACATGAAAAGCTTTTAAACTGAAAACTTAAACTTTAAAACACTAAAAACTATTTTAAAAACTACACTTAAAACTCTTCTGGCCACCATGGGCTTACAATCCTTTATATAGTAGAAATACGACTAGGGTTCACTTAGTCTTGGCTTCTTGCAAGTGTGTTTGTTTGTAGACACACAAACACACTATTTTTGTTGTGAGAGTGCAAAGTCACAATGATCCTGGCCCTCTAAATTTCTTGCCCTCCAAGCCGAAATTTTTTAACCATTGATTAGTTTTGGTGGAGGTTTGGATTGCCAACATGGCAATCCTATGTGGGGTGTGGGGTTATAGATAGTGAGAGGTTTGGAGATTTGTGGGAAGTCAACCAATGTGGAAAATGACAGTTTGTTTGGGGTTAGGGATTTGGCGGGAAACCCATGAAGGAGATATACAGTGATTTAAACATTGGGGGTAAAGTTTGTGGGTTGGGCAAGATTGGCCCCTCATGGATATTCATCTCTTTGCATCACTCGTCCTTGTTATCATAGATGTTTGGGGACTTGGCAGAAATAGTCCCCAAAGGTTATAACACCACTTTCACCACTCGTCCTTGGTAGTTATAACTTAGTGGCTTTGGTAGTTTCACCCCTTGTAGTTTATCTTTCCCACATTGGCAGTTTCACCCCTTCTCTTTCTTTCTCTCATTTCTTCTAGTTAAAATAAGTTTAGGGATTTACAAGTTTAGTCCCTAAACTTATTTTTCTTGACTTTTGGCTTCGGGGTTGACTTGGGTTGACTTTCTGTTGACTTTCTTAGGCTTGGGCTTGGACTTTGACTTTGTCTTTTCCTGCTTTTCCATTCCGAGTCCGGTTTTGTCGTTTTGGCTTCGTTTTTCGTCCTTTTCTTAAATATTCGTTCCTGCACAATACAATTAGCAAAACAAGCGTATATTTGGCATTTTAAGTCCGTTTTTTGTTATTTTAGCTCGTTTTTAAAGGTAAAAGGTATGTGTAATTAAACACATACCAATTCCGCATACTCTTTAGTATTCACAAAGTTTCTACCATAGTTGTTTTGGATTTATTGAAAGTAACTTAACCTTTACAAGCTAAAGAATATATCTTAAGTTGGGATCAACAACATTTTCTTCACAAATATCCTCAACACCGTATCCAACATCTTTATCATCACAATCCATCACCCTAATACCCATCAAACCAATAGATATGTCAATCACTCCATTCCCTATTTCCCTCATTTGTTCTCTTTTACCAGCTCTATTAACAACACTAATTTCAGACTTACAATCTTCTTTCTTCCCTATGTCTTGTAACACAACATGCTTTTCTTTATTAGTGACCATTTTATTGCCCTCATTTTCCAAACAATGATTAACATTTAAAACCACAGAATTTAAATCAACAATCTTGTTACAACTTCCCCTCAAAAGATCATTAGTTGCTTCTTGCATGATAGCCACACAATATGCATCATAAAGCATTTTCGGTTTGAAAATTCTAACCTTTTCTTCAATTTCTGGTTGCAGGCCCCGTATGAAGATACTAACAGAACACAAGTCATCCCAACCATCTCTATTAGCGAAAGAAACGAACGCATCATAATATTCTCGAACCGAGCCATCTTGTTCAAGCATTTTGATACTTGACACTTCATCGAACACCTTGACCCCGTCATTTTTACCATCATTATTTCCACCCTTTCTTCCATTCCTATTGTCCAAATTCACATCATTATCATTCATATGAACCATTGAACAACCCCAATCACCCTCAAGACACAAACTCTGAACCGAATTTTTGATTTTCGCCATTAATGAACCTTGAAACTGCTTATTTTTATGGTTTTGATTTTTGAATTTTTTGGATAGAATCGAGCTTATTCCGGTCACCAGATTGCACTCTGATACCAATTGATACAATACACTCATAGAAATCACTTAAGAAATGGCAAAGTATAGATCAATGGTAACAAACCAATAGGAATCCCAAACTAAGAACATAATTTGGTAAAGGATTTGTTATTTAATAAATATGGTGTGAATATAACCGAAAGGTTACAAAGAGAATTCTAGAGAGAAGAAAGGTTTAAAAATAATAGCTAAATGAAAAAATGAGATGAGAATGCCTTTTATATGCTGAGAATGAGTAACAGAATTAGGCGTGAAAACTCTAACAAACTTTCAAGAAGATATACTTCCAGTCCTCCAACTTTGAAAGTATTCAAAACTGGTCCCTGATTTAGTCTTACTCGTAACATGTGCCTTGCTTTCTTCACAGTTCCTTGCTTTGGATTTATTTAACAACAGGTTCTCCTATAACCTATTAACTCAATCTCAAATCTGTTCAAGATAAAAAGAAAAGATATTTTAAAGTTTTTTTTTAGATAAAGGGGATCACCCCGGTAAAATAATATATTTTGAAGTTTGTAAAGTAAGGGTGAATTATTTGATGCACAACTGTTTTGAAAAATGGCTTAGTGAATAAATAAACCTGTTTTATGTTAAAAAAAGATTCCTTTATGTTATTTGGGCAAAAGTTATATAATCCATATAACCTTAGTAAAAGTTTCTTTTGTTTGAACTTATGTGAATTTATCATTAAGATTAGTAGGTTAACGAGTTGGAATTTAACCCGCGCGTAACGGCGGAGGCAGCAAGGTTTATGAAACTTTTATTTACATTTGAGGCTTTTTAAACTTTGTTTTACATTGAGGTGTACAATGCATGGGTAAGTTGTTTTTTTGTATAAGTTAAAGGATCTTTGGTACTTGAAAAGACTTTATTTTTTTTATTTGAGGGTGACACTTTGTGTCCTTTTAATTTTTGCAGGACACAAAGGGTACCATAAATTTATATATATATATATATATATTTTTAAGAGCGTGTATTGAACTTTAATATTTTTTTTATACAATCGTATATACGTTTAAAGCATATCAATATTTGACTCGTTTTGTTCGTAATTTAAAGGCGTGTATTTTTCATTAAAAATGCGCCACATATTTGCTACATATTGATAATAAAACTTGTTATATAA
>BQNB010029216.1:2330-49799 GCA_026074375.1 Tanacetum coccineum | reverse complement strand
CACTCTTTTCATCGAAATAGTGACCAAAAGAAAAAGTGGTCACTTAATTCTCGTCACTATAGCCCTTTTTTCTTGTAGTGCGTTGAACGTTTAAAAATAGCAGGACCTTGCTCCGCTGATTCCAAAGTGTAGTAAATTAATATATCTACAAGTAGAAAGGTTTGGCCACGCAAAGATGCTATAATTACAAAAATATAACAATGCAAACAGTCATTAAACACATGTGCATAAGTGGGTAAACACTGAGTTATAATTTTTTTTTAACTTACTTCCATTCCTTCTTTGATTTGGATGTCTTCATTGTTTCCTTTTTTATTAGCAAATTTGTGAGTCTTTTCATCATCTGAAGGCATTATATCAAGAACAGTGTTCTTCTCAAATTTTCCCTTTTTTATTAACCTGCGATGTTTGTTTGGGGCGGCAAAAGGCTGCATAATTTTCCTTAAAGTTAAACTTTTGATAACAGTTATTTAAACAGTGTGAAACGTAATTATTTTTTATTAGGCATACCTCTTCATCATCTGATACAACTCTTTTCATTTGTTGTGGCTTAGAGTCTGGAAATTAAAAGAAATATATAAATATGTGATGTATTGAGAAATCAATGTATACGTAGTGGTTGATGTATAAAATACCTGATGTTCGATATTGAATGCTTGACATAGTGTTTTGAGTGTTTTTGTTAGTGGCAGGAAGAGGCTGCATAGTTTTCCTTAAAGTTAAACTTTTGATAACAGTTTGTTAAAGAATGTGAAACGTAATTATTTTTTAGGGCTAACGACTTGAAAATGTATCCGACTTGTCATTTTTTGTTATTGTATGTAGCCATCTTTTTTTTTTTATTGTATGTATCCAACTTGAAAATTCATCATATTATATGTAGTCTGTTACCTCTCATTTGCAACGTTAGTCCATTTAACTAACGAACAGTTGCAACGTTAGTCCATTTAATTTTTTTTTATTTCGCTTTCAGTTTACGAGCAATAATAAAAAAAATGTAAAAAATTATTTTTTTTATTTCGGTTTAAGTTTAAGAGCAATAATTTAAAACAAAATTTAAAAATTAAAATTTTTTTATATAGGTTTCAGTTTACGAGCAATAATAAAAAAAATAAAAAAATTTAATTTTTTTTATTTCGGTTTCAGTTTACGAGCAATAATAATTTTTTTTTTAAATTTATTAAATTTTTTTAATTTCGGTTTCAGCTTACGAGCAATAATAAAAAAAAATTTTAAATTATATTTTTTTATTTCGGTTTAAGTTTAAGAGCAATAATTAAAAAAAAATTTAAAATTAATTTTTTTTATATCGGTTTCAGTTTACGAGCAATAATAAAAAAATAAAAAAATTTAAATTTTTTTTATTCGGTTTCAGTTTACGAGCGATAAAAAAAAAATTAAAAAAATTATTAATTTTTTTTATTTCGGTTTCAGTTTACGAGCAATAATAATAATAAAAATTTTTAAAATTTATTAAATTTTTTTAATTTCGGTTTCAGTTTACGAGCAATAATAAAAAAAATTTAAAAAATTATATTTTTTATTTAGGTTTAAGTTTAAGAGCAATAATTAAAAAAAAATAAAAAAATTTAAAATTTTTATGTATCGGTTTCAGTTTACGAGCAATTATAAAAAAAATTTAAGTTTTTTTTATTTCGGTTTCAGTTTACGAGCGATAATAAAAAAAATTAAAAAAATTATTAATTTTTTTTAATTTCGGTTTCTGTTTACGAGTAATAATAAAAAAAATTAAAAAAATTATTAATTTTTTTTAATTTCGGTTTCTGTTTACGAGTAATAATAAAAAAAAATTTAATTTATTAAATTTTTTAATTTCGGTTTCAGTTTACGAGCAATAATAATAAAAAATTTAAAAATTAAATTTTTTTTATTTCGGTTTCAATTTACAAGCGATAATAAAAAAATTAAAAATTATTAATTTTTTATTTCGGTTTCAGTTTACGAGCAATAATAAAAAAAATTAAATTTATTAATTTTTTTTAATTCTTTTTATTATTGCTCGTAAACTGAAACCGAACATTGGAAGAGGAACTGTCCTCAGTACTTAGCCGAGTTGCTAAAGAAGAAAAAGAACGCAGCCTCTGGAGCTGGTGGTGGTTCAGGTATCTTCGTTATAAGAACTCAATACTTTCCTTAATAGATCATGGAACTTGAACTGGTTTTGTACTCAATATTTGTAATACAAACGCAGGTTCAATCTAAGGGCAAGTAGGAAACTGAAGCCGGGGGCTCTTAGCTTGTACGTAGGCAATGGTCAACATGAAGTTGTAGAAGCAATTGGCAACTTTGATTTATCTCTTCCTAGCGGATTAGTTATTGTTTTGAACAATTGTCATTATGCTCCTTCTATTACTAGAGGAGAATTACCAGTTTCCCGTTTTGTACGAAGAATGGTATTTATTAACCGCTTCGTGAATAATACAATCACGTTTTTAAGAATAAACATGGTTTAATTTAGTGCTATCCCAAGGGATGGTATTTTGAAATTGATTTTCTAATTCTTAATGCAAAATGACAGTTCTATATATCTGAAGCAAACAAAAAGAGCTCAAGCTAGACTTGGACTCATGCTCTCTTGTGGCATTGTCGTCTTGGACACATCAGCAAGAAACGCATTGAAAAGTTGCAACACGATGGACTTATCAATTCAACTGACCTTAGGGCTTTTGAAAAATGCGTTCCTTGTATGTCTGGGAAGATGGCAAGAAAACCTTACACACATCAAGTGGAAAGGGCCAAAGACTTACTTGGACTAATACACACAGATGTATGTGCCCATTTTAAGATCACATCACAATGCACGGATCAAGCTACTATAGGTTCGTCCACTTTCACTGAGCCGACTTTAGTCGTTATGGTTTTTTTACTTGAAAAAACATAAACATGAAGTGTTTGTAAACTTTCAAAGTGTTTTTCCAAAAGGAAGTAGAAAATCAATTCAGCAGACCATAAACTCACTACGTCCTGAATCGTGGAGGGCGAGTATAATGAGTCAAGAGGTTTTTTTAATTTTTTTTTGGATATCTCAAGGATCATAGGATTATCGCCCATCATACTCCTCCTTACACTCCACAACACAATGGTGTGTCGGAGAGGAGAAACAGAACCCTACTAGATATGGTTCGATCTATGATGAGTCAAACAACTCTTCCAAAGTCCTTTTGGATTATACTCTTGCGGACTGGTCTCACACGCATACTCAATATGGTTCCAACTAAGAATTTTGAAAAGACACCATACGAAGTATGGCATGGGCAAGCCCCTAAGGTTCATTAACTTAAAAATCTAAAACTGGTTTAGAGGCACTGTTAAGCAAATAAACTTCACCAAGCCTAACAAGTTAGAAACCCAGGGTCTATAAGTGTATCTTCATATGATACCCAAAGGAAACAATGGATATTCTTTCTACTCACTTACCTAACCCGAGAACAAAGTCCTTGTTGTTAGCTCTGTAATGCTGAATTCCTAGAGAATAGTCTTATAGATCAAGAAGCAAGTGGGAGTCTAGAAGATCTTGAAATTATTCAAGAAGAAGATACGCATCCTTCTATAGACACTAGCTTAAATCATGAAGAGGATGATCTAGAAATAGATGAACCTCAAAGTGATATCATTCCCATTTTCGTAGGTCCACAAGGACAAACGCCGTCCTACAGATCCGGGTATTGTTTATTACAACGATCTGATGAACATGAGTTAGGGGATCTCGGTGAACCCGCTAACTATAAAGCCGCATTGTTAGATCTGAGTCTGACAAATGGCTTAATGCTATGAATGTGGAGATGCAATCCATGAAAGACAACGAAGTATGGATCTTGGTTGAACTTCCTCCTAATGGCAAAACCGTTGGTAGCAAGTGGCTCTTCAAGAAAAGACCGACATGGATGGAGCTATACACACCTATAAAGCTCGTCTTGTGGCGAAGGGCTATACTTAAACCCTAGGGATTGATTATGAGAAAACCTTCTCACCTGTTGCAGACATTAGAGCTCATTAGGATTCTTATAGCCATAGCTGCAGACTAATGACATAAGATTTGGCAATTATGGATGTCAAAACTGTCCATTCCTCAATATATATCTCAGATGAAGAGGTTTTACATGGAGCAACCTGAAAGTTTTGTCAATCCAAAATATCCAAACCGAGTATGCAAGCTGAAAACGTTCTAATTATGAGCTTCAGCAAGCATCAGCAGGGCATGGAAATAAGCGTTTTGATAATGAAAATTAAGAAATTTGGTTTTCATCAAAATGCTCCTGGATGACCCATGAGTATAACTAAAAGCTATGGGAGTAATGTCCACTTTCCTAATCTTGTATGTTGACGACCAAAAAAAAAAAATCTTGATCAAGGGGAAACACAATCCAATGTTACAAGATGGATAAATCCTACCTTGGAAAGTGTTTTGCTATGAAAAAATTTAGGTAAAGCTGCATATATTCTTGGAATCAAAATCTACAGAGATAGATCACGACGGTTGATTCGATTATGTCAAAGTGCTTATAATCTAAAAAACTTAAAGCAGATTTCACATGTGAAATTCCAAACGTTTGAGAAGTTATCCCCCATGCAAGATAATCTTAGATTGATTAAATCACAAGGTTTCCTCCTAACACCTGCTGAGTTGAGATGCGCATGCAAAATGACTCCATATGCCACGGTTGTGGGATTCTATAATATGTATGTTGTGAGATGTACTCGCCCTGTTGTTGCGTTCAGCTCAGAACATGACAGCCGATTCCAACAGAATCCAGGTGATCTTCACTGGACACCTGTTAAGAACATTCTGAAGTATCCTCAGGAATACTGAATGGGGAAAAAAAAAAAACATGTTTCTAGTTTAGACGGATGTGATCTAAATGAAGCAGCAGGGTTTCTTGCTAACACTAAATGCAAGGATATTTGACGATGCTAATGACCTCAAGTCTGAGACTGGATTATTTGTTCGTTTTGAATTGGAGGATTGCTGTTTACTGGAAGAGTGCCAAGCAAAGCATTTTCCGCTACTTCATTATTGCCGCAAAAGCTGAGTAAATTGCTAGCCTTTGATGCTTCTAAGGGAAGCCGTATGGGTTTAGAAATTCATTTTCTGGGCTCGGTGTTGTTCCCACCATTGACAAAGACCCATTAATATAGTATTGTGTGGAAAATGACTGGAGCAATCGCTATAGCTAATGAGATCCTGGAATCACTAAAATGGGTTAGACATTTCCGTGCCAAAGTTCACGTACTTCCGCGAAGTTCATGAATTTTGGTGACATAAAGTTAGAAACAATCACACATATGACAACTTAGCTGATCCATTTACAAAAGCGTTGGCTTTTCAAAGCATTACAGAACTTACTAGGAAAATTGGAAATGCATCCAGCTAAGTAATGTCATGTAAATCTGTGTTTGTTAGTGTCATTAAGATAATTGGGGGGAAGTTTTTTTTGTAAAGACAATTTTATTTTCTGATGAATAAAGAATACGAGGTACTTGGTTAACATTCACATAACAATTGTTTTTGTCCTATATTGCATATTTAATCCTTGAATGATTTATCATACTAAATATGTCCATTGTCGATTAACAATACGGGAGTATTGTTACATAAGGCAAATGTAGTGTTGGTATTTCCTTTGAATATATGGAAGGTTCCCACCAAACTCATAAATGTTACTACCAAGGGAAGCATATTGACACCCCAACCATCGAATGTTTACTGATGGATCCGTTTGTCAACGGTATAAATTCAAAATGGTTAGTTTAAGTCATCTTAGACTAGAATACAAACAAGATCTGTAGTGTGTGGAATATCACTTTTTAATTCTATGTCAAACGTTGTCCTGGAAAGATGTGTAGTTATAAAGATTATTATGGAAGTTGGATGTGAAGCAACATTCACATCACCTTGTATTCACAAAGAATTTGTTCCTCCACTTATGATATGTGGGCAGAAATAATACCTTGCGTCTCTCCAAATTAATCAGATAATTGTTGGCCGAAACCCAAAGGGAAATGCAATATGATCTTGATTACATATGAGTATAACAGAATTAAACTTCTATAACGAGAATGCTAAATGGTTAAACTATAGGGAATGAGTTGTATCCATATCCATGGTTAAACGGTATTTGAACCAAGGATGATTATAAGCAAGAACAAAATAACCATGCTACTGGAATGTTAATGGAAACTTGATCTCGACACTTCTGGTTTTAAAAACGAATGTTGAGGTTCGCTAGATGTTAGTGTATGGGCCTATCTGCTACTCTAATCACCCAAGTGGGAGCTGTATGATTTAATGGTTAGTGGATAGCAATGCACGACTAGGAGTGGTGTGAGCCTATGGAGGGGCACACCCATAAAAACATTTAGAGCGCGTTATGTTACTTCACGAAACGAATCTAAAGTAAACCGTTTGGACACAAAATGACCTAGACAAGAATCCCATAGATATCCTTATGATTTGGCCAGCTATAGAAGGCTAGAGAAGGTTCTTGGGAAGTGTCTAGGTTCATAAGTGAAGATAAAGAGAGTTAATAGAGTTGTGATAATGGATGGGAGTGTAATTTCACAACCTTATCATGGATTAGGGATTTGTGCTAATAAACCCACACCCTAAGCTCATCATTCCCACAAAACACAACTTTTTTTATTTTTTTTTAGAAAATTAGAGAAATCAGTTCCACTCCTCTTCTCCACAAAACACCCGCAACCACTAAACCCTTATTAGGGTTAAGTCATTTTCGGTTCACCTTTTCTACTTCTGTTCTTATTCGGTTGATCCAATTAGGGTTAATCGAATTGTGATTTGATCCCAAGGCTGTTCTAGTGGGTGGTGTTCGTGGGTTTACAGTTTACCATGTTGTCAATGAGTGACAACCATTATATTCGATTAGGGTTTGTGTTTTGGTGTAATTCGGTAGGATCTGTTCTATTTCGGTTACAACCGAATTAGACCAAACCCTAATTTATCTTTCTGTATTTCGGTTCATTAGCAAGGGTGGTTTTTGGTGATTGGTTTACAGAAGGTATAGCATACAAAGGTTGTATTGGGATACACGTGGAGTAGGACTAGCATCTAGGCGTGCTTGTTTACGTGTTTGTGTGAGCACTCATAGAGGTGGCCACTTAGTCACTCGTTTCTTATTCTTGGTTTCTATTAATTGCTGGTGTCTATAAGGGTATGTTCCTATTTACTCTTTTACAATCCTTATTGTGTTTTATATGTGTGTTAATTGTTATACTAGACTAGATCTATCTGCTGCGTACTCGTTAGAGTTAAATTGGTTAACTTGATTGTTAAATTCCAACACCAAACATTGACCTGGTAGTCTTGAAAAGATGTCGAACATGATGTTTGAAGGTAATCTATCCATGATCGATCTTTGGATTAAAAGAATTATGATTATGATGATTGTGTTGGTGATATTTAAGTCCAAGATAAGAAATCTATGTAATGGTGGACGAAAACCAAAAATTATATATTAGGCAACAGATTATAAGCCCAAGCCGCATTTGGTATCGGTCTGACTTCATGTATTACCTTTATACATATCGCAATAATAAAACGTAATCTTGTTTGTTAGCAATACATGGAAAATCTTAACGGACCCGAACCCACAAAGGTTTAGGGCCATGACAATCAATGCCTAAAAATATATATTAGGCAACAGATTATAGGCCCATCACCACAAACTTTGATATTTGTATGTCGGGTTAACTTTTTGCAATTGTAAAAACACACTAACATAAACATTATTATTGATTAACATATTGGATCATGACATCATACTGTTTTTAAAGCAATTTCAACACCGCGTATACATACAACTATTAACATGTAAAACCAACCCGGCCTGATTTCTCTTTTCGGCACATTCAAATGTCCAACAAACTTATAGTTTTTGCCTTAACAGTTTGTATGCAAACGAGAACCCTCAGGTAGTCCCAACGGTGGATCCGTTACATTTAGAGTTTATCAACATCAAACAACCCCCATTCTTTGATACAACATCTATCCCAATCTGAAACTAGCCTATCTTTTTTCCGACTCATTTGATACTCTCCCGTTTGGACACACCAATACTGCACCTGGTATAAGACTGTCCCCCACTACTTGCAGCCACCGCTATATGAAACAAACCCCAACTAAAATCTTCAGAAACATCCACAATCGTCCAATACTCATTTGACACAACTCCATTATCTAAAACACTAAAATAAAACGTACCCGCCACTTTCCCTCTTTTTACTCTATACTTTCGTCTCCTCCAAACTGACCTAGCATCCAATGTTTTTACTTGAAAAACGGGTTCATACCAAAACGAGCCCTTTGCTTTTCCCCTATAGAAAAGCTGGTATTGACACGGGAACTGATGAGTGACACTTCAAGATAATTAAGTGATTCCAGAAAAAACTAAAAAATGTCAAAAAATCATAGAAAACAAGCTTTTTGGGCCTCGAAAAATCCTTAACCTGCCAAAACGGAGTTACGGATCAAAAGTTATGACTGTTTTACTGAAACCCTTTTCGTCACACAAAAAAATTTCGTTCGGTCCAAAAAAAAATTTCTCGTTCGATCAAAAGTTCCGCTCGTTCGATCGCTCGTTCGATCGCTCGTTCGAGTCCGCTAGTTCGATCGCTTGTTCGAGTCCGCTAGTTCGATCGCTTGTTCGAGTCCGCTCGTTCGATCGCTGCGATTTGAGTCCGCTCGTTCGATCCAAACTTTTGTCGCTCGTTCGATCGTACACGATTTCCACTCGTTCGATCCAAGCGTTTTGGCAACACCCAAAATGAGCCACGAATTAAAAATGCTTACCGAATGCCACAAAGAACCCAACGAAACTGCCGAATCCGTATAAGCTTATCACAACTAAAAAAAACCACGAAATCCACCCGAGGCGATTGATACCAATTGTAGAAACCCGTTTAACACTTCCACTTCATAACCCGAACCACGAAACAAGAAAAGAGAAGAGAGAGAGAGACGAAATAGAGAGAGAGTAGAGAGAGAAATAAGAAAAAGAAATTTAGATTAATGAAAGATTAGATATTTTGTAAAATAAAATATCTATATATATATTTAGATATTTAGTAAATATCTAAATATATATATATACCCCTACACATTTAATGTGACGCGCGGGATATTTAACTAGGACCCGGGCTCGGGTTTTGTTTGGGATTAAACCCGAAACATATACAATATTAGATTATCTATCGAGCCCGATTCCCGATATTATCCTGTTACAACATTAACTAATTAAAGACCGAAGCTCCATCGTAGAGTGACCGAGCTTCCTTGTTCGACTCAATAAATTGAGGCTAACACAATTTTTGAAAAGTCCTGTATGAAATGTCGGTAAAAATCGGCATGCCCAAGAAAGCTACGGACACCTTTCACAGTAGTTGGGTGAGGGAGCTTGGCTATAACTTCAACTTTAGCACGATCGACCTCAATTCCCGACTTAGAAATTTTGTGTCCAAGAACAATGCCTTCCTTTACCATAAAATGGCTTTTCTACTAGTTTGGGACAAAAATGGCCGTCTTCAACACCGTTTTAACATTTTCTCCAAATGGGATAGGCATGTAGATGAAAAGTATCTCGAAGACCGAGGAAGTCATCCTAGAACAAGTCCATTGTTTTTTCAGATCATGTCAGGAGATTGCCATCATACATCGTTGAAACGTGCCGGGTGCATTGCATAGCCCAAAAGGCATGCGGCGATAGGCAAATGTTCCGTATGGGCATGTGAATGTTGTCTTCTCTTGATCCTTCGGGTCAATGGGAATCTGAAAATAACCCGAGAAGCCATCGAGGAAACAATAGTATTGGTTTCCCGCGAGTCTTTCGAGCATTTGATCCATGAAGGGTAATGGAAAATGGTCTTTTCGGGTGGCTTCATTCAACTTTCTATAGTCAATGCATACTCGCCACCCCGTAACCAATCTGGTCGGGATCAAATCATTATCATCATTCTTGACGACGGTTATGCCACCCTTCTTTGGTACACAGTGTATCGGGCTTACCCATGGACTGTCAGAGATTGGATAAATTAATCCAGCGTCAAGAAGTTTTTCAACCTCTTTTTTGATGACGTCGTGGATCTTTGGGTTTACCCGTCTTTGACTCTGAACTGTTGGTTCGTAGTCCTCTTCCATAAGGATTTTGTGAGTACAAAACTCTGGATCAACACCCTTGATATCAGAGAGTTTCCAAGCGATGGCTCGCTTGTGGGACTTTAGAACCTTGATAAGAGCTGCCTTCTCCTCATCCTTTAAATCTTTTGCAATTATGACGGGCAACTTGTCGTCACCCTCCAAAAATGCGTATTCTAAATGAGGTGGCAAGTCCTTAAGTTCAACCTCGGGAGGCTCATCAATTGATGATTTAACTGTTTTAGCTTCAACAACTTTAAGTTCTTTCTGGATTCCGGGCGAATAATCTTTATGATTCGGAAGAGGAGGTAACGGTTCACTATTGAGAAGTGCTTCGAGAATGAGAACATCACCCTCCGGATCATAGTAAGTAGCATCAATTTCCCGTGAAATTGGCTCGTCATCGATAGCTATAAAAGCATTGGCTTCTTCGAGAAGGAGAAAATCACTATCCCCGAAGGGAGTTAGTGTTGGTGAAGAATTTGAAACAATTGGATCGTAATCCGGAGAAGGATTACCGTATGCAACTGAATCAGAAAAACCTAAAACTTCTTGCGAGTATTCTTCACTTGCTAATTCAATGACGTCGATTCGGTTCGCCGTCATATGATTGTAATTAGCCGTGTATCTCGAAGTTTGGTCCAGATTAAATATGATGGCCTCTCTGCCAACACGAAGGGTTATTTCACCTTCGTATATATCTATCAATGCACGACTGGTCTTTAAGAAACTCCTCCCAAGAATTAAAGGTACTCGGGGGTCTGGCTTAAAATCTACGACCACGAAATCTGCTAGAAATTGGAACTTTCCCACCGTTACATAGACATCTTTGGCGATACCGATCGGTTCAGAGATCAAACGGTCCGCTAGCTCTAGCGTCTTGCAAGTCGGGGTTAGTTCGGGAAGAGAGAGATTTTTACATATGGAATATTGATGACGTATAGTCCAACCTCGGGTCATGAACCCGACCCGCGAGTAGTACTTATACCCAGGCCCATGACGAATGGGCCATAGCGACATTAATACGGGCTTCCAAGGCCCAAATGGTACTGCCTATGGGGAAGCCCATGACATATGGGCTATCACGGCGCGGATTTAGGCCTATGGGGCCCAACTAGCGCACACGTGCGCAGGACACCCGTTATGAATGAGTCATAATCATGAGGTGGGCCCACTAGTTACTAAATAACGGTAAGTCCTCTCGGATACTAACCTAATTAATGGGACAAAGCCCATTAGGGCTTGGTGAGTATATAAGGAGCACCTCGGCTCTCATCTAAGGTACGCCCTCATAACCCTAACTTTCTACTAAAACCTAAACCGATTACTTACTCTCACGCCGGAGGATAATCGTGGGAGACAATCCTACGGTAAGCCTAACGGTGTTTTGTTTTCTTAGTGCGCAGGTCTCACACATCAAGACTTAATTGATACAGAAACCGAGGCCTAACAGATCCGTGTTACACCTAATTCGGACCTAATCAAGGATCGTCCAACTTTTGTATCAACAGTACAAGCCCCTGCTAGTTATATGAAAAATACGAGTAGTAAGAAACACCAAACGTATATATCGGCCAATGAGCTGTTATGAAAATATCCCGCAGGCGAAGAAGCATAGCGACCAAGCCCTCTAGACAGATCTCTAATGCAGGCCTCTAGAAGCGCCAATCGCCATATTTATTTGGTTCTTCATAGCGATGGGAAACCGCCCCTGGTGACACCCAACAACTGCCACAATCACAAGCGCGGAAGGTCTACAGCGTGCTACTTTCACCACCCCTCCCCAAACGGTGCCAGGGACGAATACCACCGAGCCGCCACCCCACCCATTCAGAAACAAGGTCCCGAGTTGCGTGTGGGCTGACAACCTCACATAGAAGGGGTCGCGACTGAACTGCTCCGAGTGCTTTCGATATCTCAAAACACGAGACTTGGTCGCCCTCATGCAAGAAGGAAACAAAAGAGAGATCAAGCCATAGCACTACATGCCTTACTTAACTTCGGTCCTGAGGACAAGTATCTCCACCGCGCCACCAAAAGGAAAGGCGCGAAAGGATACCGTCGACCTCCATAATTCGGTAATCGGAAAGAAAGTGTTCTGGGTACTCAAACGGCAACCTTGCAGAACTTGGGACACTCATGAAAACAATGTACGTGGCGCATACTAAGCCGTCCGTGATATGGCTTGGGCAGTTCGCGATGTCCACAGCAGGCTTTGACAAAGGCGCGAGCGCGCGCGCCGGTGAAAGTCCTTCCAAGTTCCGGACCCGAGGACAGTCGGCTCAGCGCCGCAGAATAGTAAGCTCGTCCTCAGAAGAATCCTCGGACAACTAGGAACGCAGAAACGGGCACAACTGTAAATCCAAGAACAAATATCGTTATATGAAGACGAAGATATGTTCCCCCATAGGCGTCGCCAAAAGGTCGACGGCAATTACGCGGCCCACGCATTAGCGATTTCCTCGGAGGCTAAGAAAATGCGCATGCCTGCTAACGTAAAAACTTATGATGGGACAGGTGATCCTGACGACCATCTAAAAATCTTCGAATCGGCGGCCACTATTGAAAACTGGCCACAACCCGTGTGGTGCCACATGTTCAATTCCACGTTAGTAGGAAACGCGCGGAACTGGTTCAGCAAACTACCACGCCATAAGCATTGATTGTTTTGAAGAGTTGCGAAGGTCATCCGCTTAAATTTTCCTCAAAGAAGAAAGTGAGCCAAAATAAACCCTGTCGATCTGCATTGGTGAAACAACGCCAGTGGAGTCCAAAAGCGCCTACGAGAGCGCTATAAGGACGAATGCATACACGTCAAGGCGTGCCCCGAAATTCTCAAGATCTCAGGGTTTATGAATGGAATAAATAACCCAGAACTTATCAAAAGGTTGAATGATAGGGTTCCCCAAACCTTTGATGAGTTGATGAAACGCACAAGGTCCTTCATTCAAGGAGAAGCCGCCGCCGCGGACAGCAGAAAAGGCTCCAAACAACAGGTCCAGGAACAGTCCAGGAGATAATCCAATGACCCTGTAGCATCGCAACAACAGCTACCGCTGTCCAGAGGGGCGGGCGGGGAACGACAAGTACACCCCACTGACAATGACCCCAAAGGAGATACTCGCAACAGAAAGGGCAAACTTCCCCAAGACCAACCACCAATGGCCCACTCCAGAAGAGCAAACGAGAGTGGAAACGGATACTGGTGAGTATCATAGGCAGAAGGGCCATACTACCAATGAGTGCGTCCAACTGCGCCAGCTAATTGACAAATTGGTAAAGGAAGGCAGATTGGATCACCTGGTAAAGAAATCAGGAAGGGAAAGATAAACAAAGTGAGGAGGCAATAAAGACGCACCTAGAGACAAGGCGACACCAATCTATATGTGCAGTCATGGCAGCGAAAAACAAGCAAAAGTCAGCCAAAAATTTTCGCATGGAAGTGGCATCTCTTTTCTCCCACTTAACTGCGGACAACGCATTGGTTGGAGCCACTTACCATCAGATATAAATGCAGCGGTCACGACATCCCACCGCATGTACATTGATGTAGGATCATCTGCAGACATAACTGTATACGAACATTGCTTCCAAAGACTGCGCTGAAAGTAAAAAGTCAGTGGTAAACCGGCCACGACGTCGTTGACTGGCAGGCACGGAGAACAGATATGCCCATGGGGCAAATACGATTACCGGTTATGGTTGGCAATAAGGAGCACTCCACAACAGCCTGGATGAATTTTATGGTGATCAGGTCACCATCGCCATATAATGGCATTATTGGAAGACCATAATCTCAGCGATACGGATGGTCCCCATCCATTGCCCACAGGGATGCTAAAATTCCCCTTCGAAACGGCGGAAATTGTCACCATCTACAACACCGCCGCACCACCTAAAGAATGCAACACAGTCACATGTGACGTGACCTCATACTTAGAGACAGCAAACGCAACCAAAGTTTTTACAAACTTGAAGGTTGCGATTCATCTCGATTACCCGGAGCAAGAAGTATCGATCGGGGGGTCGCTGTCTGATACGGGTAGGGCGGCTGTGTGCGCACTCTTGCAAGAAACCTCAATATCTTTGCATGGGAACCAAAACACATGACTGGTGTGCCACGAATCGATCACAGAACACAATTGAAAATCCGACAAGGATACTCCCCAGTAAGCAGAAAAAACGCGGCAAGCTCCAGAGCGCGCTAAGGCCATTCTGGAGGAGGTACATAAACTTGTGGAGGCAGGTATCATGCGAGAAGTCTATTACCATGACTGGCTCTCCAACCAGATATGGATCAAAAAGGGAGAGCGATTGGTAGCTGGCGGATGTGCTAGGACTTCACGCGACCTTAACAAAAGCATGTCCACAAGACTGCTATCCCACTACGAGATTAGACTGAAAAGTGAGATTCCCATAAGCGTATACCCCTTCAAGTGCTTCTTGGACGCATACAAGAGGGTATCACCAAATCCAAATGGCCAATAACGACGATAAAAGAACATCCTTTCACACAAGTCCAGGTGTCTATTGCTATACAAAGATGCCTTTTGGCCTAAAGAATGCGGGTGCCACCTACCAGCGACTGGTAGATAACGCATTCGAGGGGCAAGTGGGCCGCAACCTGGAAGTCTATGTCGATGACCTTGTTATAAAGAGCCACACCGAAGACGAGTTGGTGCGCGACATGTTGGAGCGCGCGAGAGAGCGCGTCGCGAGCGAAAAATCAATATGAAGCTAAATCCTAAAAATTCACTTTTGTGGGCTACAGAAGGCATGTTCCTCGATACTTGTATGAACCTGACGGGCATCAATCCGTGGTCTATACAAAACAAAAGCAGTCATACCAACTTCCTTCACCGCTGCACCGATGAAAGAATTCCATCGTTTAAATAGGAAGTTAGCCGGTTTCGACAGGTTTCCTAACAAAAGTCATGCAGAAAAGTCACTCCCCATGTTCAAAACGCTCAAGAAGTGTACGAAGAAGGGAGTACTTCCGTTGGACTACAGCAGGCAGAAGAAGCTTTCGCGCTGCTCAAGCAGCATATAGCAGCACTTCCCACGCTAGTCGCACCCCGACCAGGGAGGTTGATTAAGTATTTATCCGTGTTGCAATGGGCAATTTAGCGCCGTGCTACTTGTACAAGATTACGGGACAGCCGTACAAACGCATCTAGAAATATGTATACATCCTAAGTAAAGTCACCCAAGGAAACGGATATCAACTATAGCCGAAATGGAGAAGCTGATCCTGTGCGTTAGTATTTTACCTCCAAAAGACGCGCGAGATATTTCCAAGCGCACCCAATAGTGGTAACACAGATCAACCCCATTTCAAACAGGTTATCTCTAAACCTGATGCGTCGGGGCGATTGCAAAAGTGGAGCGTGTTGCTAGGGGAGCATAACATCTCTTATAGACCACGCACCGCAGTGAAAGGACAGATACTGGCGGATTTTCTCATCGAAAAACCAGAAACCGATGCTGTACTCCCCCAGAGCGAAGTAAAACTCCAAGAACAAGGATCTTTATTCACGGATATGGCTCGTCAAGCGTGGACGGGTCGGGCCGCAGGCCTCCATCCTTCACAACCCGGAAGGAACATGGAATTCACTTACGCACTGCGCTTTGAATTCACAGCCACGAACAACGAGGCGGAGTACGAAGCCCTAATTGCGGGACTACGCATTGCAGCTCGAATGGGTGTACGTAACCTAGAAGCAAATGTGGACTCCCGTTTAGTAGCCAACCATGTGTTGGGCGAATATGTGGCTAAAGAAGACAACATGATTCAATACCTCGACAAGACCAGTCCGTAATCCATGGGCTTTGATAGATTCACCATTAGGCAAGTTCCTAGAGGTGACAACAAAAAAGCGGATGCCTTAAGTAAGATCGCATCCACAAGCTTCGCGCACCTATCAAAGCAGGTGTTGGTCGAAATCTTGAAGAACAAATCCATCTCGGAGATGGAGATATCTACGGTGATGAAAAGAGTATGATCCTTACGTGGATGACCCCTATCATCGAATTCATAAGCAAGGGCACGCTCCCTCATGAACAAAAGGATGCCCGGCGAATACGCCGCACGGCGCAGAATTCACTTTCGAATTGGTGTCCTCATCTACGTTCGTATCACAACTATGGTTTCCGATGTATCGGACCAATTCAGGCATACTATGTGCTCCCGCGAGATTCTTAGCGGTTTCATTCAGTATGCACTCAGGACCACGATCTGTAGTAGCAAAGAGCCTTACGGTCTGGGTACTACTGGCCCACCATGCACCGCGACGCCGCGCGACAAAATGAAAAGAAATGCAATGATTGTCCAGGTAACATAGACCAATCCCCCCAACCACAACTAGGATCTAACACCCATCACCTCACTCTGCCATTCCACAAGTGGGGTAACGACATCGCTGGACCCTTCCCTGTTGCCGCTGAGGATTGAAATTCCTTCTCGTGGCTATAGACACTTTACTAAATAGATTCGAGGCGAAAAGGCGGTCGACACAATCACATGGGAATCAGGGTAAAACTATTTGTTTGAAACATTGTGTTCCGTTTTGGTTTAAACCTGGAGAAATAGTTCGGACAATGGGAAACAATTCTGTGTAACCCGTTCAAAGACTGGTGCCCGAGATTAAGCATTACAATAGCGTTTTTGCGTCGGTTAAACACCCACAGACCAATGGTTTGGTTGAGCGCGCAAATCGAAGTCTAGGCGAAGGAATCAAAGCGCGCCTGGATAGACATAAAGGCAGGTGGGTAGAGGAATTGTCACATGTCTTGTGGGCACATCGCACAACAATCAAAGTTAGCACAGGGGACACTCCCTTCTCTCTTGTCTATGGGACGGAAGCCGTTATACCAGCCGAAATCGGAATGCCAACTATTCGTACTGCAGAGGTCAATATCGCAACCAATGACGACGAGCGACGCATAGACTTGGACATATGGAGAAAGGCGGCGAACAAGCATCCATACTGAGGAAAAAGCAAAGCTAAAAATGAGGTATACTATGGACTCAAAAGTGTTCGCGAGGAGTCTCATTTAGACCAGGAGACTTCGTGTATCGTGCTAACGACGCAAGCCACGCGGAAGACACAGGAAAGCTGGGACCAAAGTGGGAAGGACCCTACGAGGTTACGGAAGCACTTGGAAAAGGAGCATACAAGCTGCGTGACATGGATGGGCGTGAAGTTGCCACACACGGTGGATATCTCAATCACAAGAATGCTATCTTTAGTGAAGTGGCTCACTGGGTTATATTCTAATTATTTTGTTTTTAGAAAATGTTTTTTTATTTTTGCAAGTATAAAATAAATGTCGCGGTTTCTAGCGCCTAACTCCGCGACACAATTCACTTTACATGCTTTATTGAGATTAACTATTTATGTATCAAAATTGTTGATACTTATTCTTGTGCCTACGCGGCTTGCATGCACCTAATAACCCCACGATGGGAAAAGTAATGAGGTATACCTACTAAAAGACTCGTTTGATTAAAAAAGGGTTCAAACCCATCAACATTGACATTGAATCCTTGTTAAACACCTTATTCTACTTAAGACGTGGAGTAAGTTTAAATGCGCAATCCACGATGTGAATTCGCAGGCAGCTCACAGGTGCACGTTTAACAAATTAGGATCAAAACTTTTGACTTCTCTGAAAGGTATTAGCGATCCTCCGCATGTAATTTGAACTGTCAACCCATACGATGTAATACTTAGCATATTTAGCTAGACATGAACTTTGTAATGACTAATGTTCTCACAATAATTTGTACAATAGCACATCACAAAACACTCTTTCATGCAAAGGCAAATAATTGTGCACAAACATATTGTCAACTTTTATAACTTATATTGTGTGCGTACAATCGCACAAGCCAACAACAACAAACAACCCGTACTATGGGTCCCAAAGGATAACTTTTACAAAAGAACCATGAGTTTGATTAAACAAAATTTGCCAACATACACAAAAACGATAAGTTTGCACAAGGAAGAAAGCCTAGATGTTGTGACAACGACTTTGCTCTGAACTGCCAACTTGGTACGCAGCATCTCCAGCCTCCTCAAGCTTCCCCAGAAGTTCACTATCTTTAGGTGACACAGTCGCCAATCTAATCTTGGTACTACCTTCAGAACAGGGGGATGTGCGTTGCACCACACCGCATAATATTGCCTTGCCCTTCACCCCTTTCTTCTTAGCAAGCCTTATGGCGTGGGCCTCTAAAGACTCCTTCAACGGAATCTCCTTCTCAAGTGCAAAAGGATTAAGGATGTCACGCGGACAAGGCAAGTATATACCGCAGTTGCGCCACGTCCGCTTTGAGAAATAGTCTAGTCTGTGGCCTCAGCGCCCCGGGATTGCATGCCCTATCCAAGGTTTACCCCGCCATTATCACATCTATGGGGTAATCCTGGTCACGCTCCAGCTGTGCAATATGAGGCAGCTCTAACAATTTCATCGTCTCCATCGCAGCAACAAGCTCCTCATATGCATTATCATTATATCCAGGTACCTGTGCGCAGGCACTGTCAGCAACTTCTTTATCATGCAGTTCCTCCACCGCTTCCCACCTTACCACGTGCCAATGCACACTTCAACAACATCACTCAAAGGAACTGCCTGACCCTCCTGAGATTCCAAAGCGCTCATGGCAGCAAGGCTGCAGACCATTGTCTTTATGAGCCACCTGCGCTCAGCTAATAGCGACAACATGTGAGGGTAAAGCCCTCGATCATACTCAATACTGATGTTTGCGTAACTTCTCCTCCCTTGCTTCTCCAACGCTCCTCCACTCTCTTGGCGAAACCCACCAGCCAGCAAAATGGTTGTTTCTTACACCCCTCCAATACTATCACAACCCAGTGACAACCTAGCCTTGTAATCCGCAGAATTTCACGCGCTCTTTCTCAACCAAACAAGCAGTTTCCCATTGTTTTCCTTCTGCAAGCTACTGTGCAAAAGACCTTGAAGACTCTGCCTCATGCTGCGCAATTCCAACTGTGTTCTTCAGCAGCATGAATCTCTGCATCCTTACTGTACACTCTGGCTTGTGCGTTTACCTAAAAACCATGCTCTCCGCTGCGCCACCAGCGCGGCTTGCTGCGCAGTGTACCATTTTCAAACTCCTCCATAAGCTGATTCACTGGCATACCCTCAAACGACATGGACGTCTCCCGATCCCTCCTTGATAAAGTCATCAGCAGTCAAGGGACTAGTCCCTGGGGTGGTGACTATACAGCATGCTGTCACCGGTCTCAGAGGAATCGCTAGTAGCCTCGACACTGCGCACAAATAGCAAACAACCAACCAATAATGAGGATTCCACATTACTTTTTATGATTGCGTACAATAAACACTATTACTGGACAGACATAGAGGCTAAATACTTACTTGGGGGGAGGAGTCTGGTCACCTCCTTAGCAGCAAGCGTGGGTGGCGCATCCGTGAGGTTTCCTCCTCAGTCGATGTACTACCACCTAAACTGACGAGAACTCACCCACTTTGACGTGCCACGGCCGTCATCACTGGTGGCCCTCTTGCGTTTCAACCTAGAGTCAACTTCTCCAGCCTCACTTTCAGCCCCTGCGACATCAGCGCCGTCTAGCCTGGGGGGCTCCACAGTTGCACCTGGTACACTGCGCCAGTGGGTGGGGTCTACATCATCAGTACTCTCAACCTCTGGTTGCTCCAGCACAAGTTCCATTGTGCGCCCTGCAGTACTTTCCAACAGCGGCTCCTCACCATCTCTTAAAGGGCGCATTTAATAAATATAAACGAGTTATATATATCAAATACATAATAAACGTAATCTTCGTGTCTTAACGTGTGTGCCCCCAATAGGTTCACACATTTCTAGTTGTATGTGGTCTAATCCAACTAACGTAACCCAACAGCTCTCACTTGGGAGTTGGAGTAGCAGACTGCCCATATACTAACTTTTGCTACGTCTAGCTACACTCACATTCGTTTTTAAACTAGAAACGTCTGAGATTAAGTTTCAAAAACATTTTCAGTAGCATGGTTATGTATCTCTTGCTATAATCATCCCTTTGTTCAAATACCTTTAAACCATGAATATGGGTCCTTGTTATAGAACTTAATACAGATATACCAAATGTAATCAAGAATCATCTTGCATTACCCTTTGGGTTCGGCCAAACAATTATCTGATTAATTCTGGAGAGGCGCTAATGGTATCATTCTGCACATATCAAGTGGAGGAACAAATTCTTTCTGAATACAAGTGTTGTGAATGCTGCTTCACATCACTTCCAATAATAGTCTTTATAACTACCATTTTCAGGACATCGTTTGACTTAGAATTAAAAAGTGATATCCACACATACCAGAACTTGTTTGTATTCTCAAGTCTAAGGATGACTTAACTAACCATTTTTGATATTTTACTCATGACTAAGGATCCAAAAGTAAATATTCGAAGGTTGGGGTGTCCAATATGCATCCCTTGTGAATAACATATGAGTTTGGCGGGAACCATCCATATATTCAAAGAATATAACCAACACTCACATTTGTCTTTTGTAACAATATTCCCATACTGTTAACCGACAATGGACATATTTAGAATGATATAATCACTCAAGGATTAAACATGCAAATATAGGATAACAATTATTATATGTATGAATAACAAATACCACGTATCTTCATTCATCAGAAAGTAAAAATTGTCTTACATCCCAATTATCCAAATACTAAAACAGATATGCATGAAACTAATTAGCAAGTTGAAGTCCAATGTTTCCAACATTCTCAACTACTTCTTTACAAGATAGCTAAATAGTTATCTGAGTAAACTTTCCGAATACTTGTTTCAAATTCACAAATTTGTGAAGAATTTGAACGCTATGATGAGTGTCGTATGTATATTTGCATACTATTGCAAGAATCATAGTATGGAAATGTGACAGTACCTTTTATGAGGTATTTGAAGTCAACAACATACCTATCTCAGACAGTCATCTTTACAGTTTCTTAAAATGTAAAGTATTCTCATTCTTTAATGTGTATTGTAACAATACTCTTGGTTGAGCATATCCAGTTAGCAGATTTATCATAAACGATGAAATCCAACGTAACTAGGATTGATTACCCCCTAGCATCGTGTGTACACAAACAACACTATGCCTTATACAATTCGTAAACATTTGTTTTAACAGTTATCTAAATCACTCTCAATTAGATACAGTTGTTATCAGTCATCTAAACACTCTCAATTAGATACTGTTGTTGTTAGCTCATCTTGCTCTAGTGCAAAAGTAACAACCAGTCTCACACACAATATAATATATACATGATGATTCCTTAGTTAAAAACACAAGGTTTTCATTCATATATTAAATTATCTCAAGTGAAATATATCATTTAAGACTTGCTTCAATGATGTATTGCATTGTGTTGGGCTTAATATATGCATATGTTTATTTCATTAAACATTCATTCCAATGTCATTTGTTTTGTTTCCTAAATTCCCAAGTGAAGTTTCATTCCAATCTCAAGGATTAACATCTAGCTTAGATAGAATGATACCTTCAATATGTTACACAACATATGAATTTTAAAGAAAAAACATAGTGCTCCCACTTCATGTCAGGTGTACTCAGGAGTTATTTTAATTTAATCAAAAATTATATTGTAATTAAACTTTAGATCTCATCTTCTAGATGCATGATCTAATCCACACTTGGATTCTCTTATCTTGTATACTTTATAAAGATTATTTAAACCTTAGAACCTTTTGATTACACACCGTCCTCGCAAAAGGTAATCATAAAGAAAAGAGTTATACAACATAATTGTCATATTACAAATATAGACTCATAACTCTTTTTGATTACACATCGTCCTCACAGTGTAATCATTAAGGAAAGAGTTATGATCCTTAATTCATCATATGTCAGATTCAAGAAAACCTGTATGACAATTAGTTATTTTTATATAATTAATGCGTGTAGAAAAGAAAGATTTAATCATAGTCAATTGTTTGTGTAAGATTAAAACTCTTATCATCAGTCAGGCATTAATATGTATACACTTTGTCCTTATGAGCCTTTCTTCAAAAGAAACTCATTGTCACCTCACATTTTACTGTTTGATGAATGATCAATCAAGCTCAAAACATTGATTGTCTTTTAAAGACTGCATCTTATCATTCATAGTTCTAAGATATTTATCAGATCCAAGATGTGTTAATTCATCTTATTAGTTAGCAGGTTTATAATGACCATTTAACTTATATTCCTCATTGATGAGGCATCCTTACGGATTTATGAATGAGAGTTACATTATACATTGATTCGACATTTTCATGTTTTAACCTTAGTATGACATCATCAAGTGAATTCAGAAGGTTTTGTATTTTGTTCTTGAATATCTTCAAGATCTATAGATGCTCCTACTTACTTTTGTAAGTAAAGCAGAAGAGTAAGCTCGTCCTCAGAAGACTCCTCGGACAACGAGGACGCAGAAACGGGACCCTGGAAATCCAAGAACAAATATCGTGAAGATGAAGACGAAGATATGTCCCGTCCATGGCGTCGCCAAAAGGTCGACGCATTTACGCGGCGCATTAGCGATTTCTCGGAGGCTAAGAAAAGGCGCATGCCTGCTAACGTAAAAACTTATGATGGGACAGGTGATCCTGACGACATCTAAATATCTTGAATCGGCCAGGCCACTATGATGAAATCTGGCCACAACCCATGTGGTGCCACATGTTTAATTCCAGTTCGTAGGAACGCGCGGAAACTGGTTCAGCAAACTACCAGCAGAAGGCATTGATGTGGTTTGAAGGTGCGAAGGGCATTCCGCTTAAATTTTACTCAAAGGAAGAAGTGTGCCAAGAACCCTGTCGAGCTTGCCAGGGTGAAACAGCGCCAAGGGGAGTCCACAAGCGCCTACGTAGAGCGCTATAAGGACGAATGCATACACGTCAAGGCGTGCCCCAAAATTCTCAAGATCTCAGGGTTTATGAATGGAATAAATAACCCAGAACTTATCAAAAGGTTGAATGATAGGGTTCCCCAAACCTTTGATGAGTTGATGAAACGCACAAGGTCCTTCATTCAAGGAGAAGCCGCCGCCGCGGACAGCAGAAAAGGCTACTCAAACAACAGGTCACAGGAACAGTCCAGGAGACAATCCAATGACCAGAGTAGCAGTCGCAACAACAGCTACCGCGGTCAGAGGGGCGGGCGGGGGAACGACAAGTACACCCCACTGACAATGACCCCAAAGGAGATACTCGCAACAGAAGGTGCAAACTTCCCAAGACCACCACCAGGCACACTCCAGAAGAGGCAACGCGTGGGGAACGGATATGTGAGTATCATAGCGAAGGGCCATTATACCTATGAGTGGTCCAAACTGGCCAGCTAATTGACAAATTGGTAAAGGAAGGCAGATTGGATCACCTGGTGAAGAACATCAAGGAAGGGAAAGATAAACAAAGGAGCGGAGGCAAGAAAGACGCACCTAGAGACAAGGCTGACACCATCTATATGGTGCAGTCATGGCAGCGGAAAACTAAGCAAAAAGTCAGTCAAAAATTTTCGCATGGAAGTGGCATCTCTTTCCCCACTTTAACTGCGGACAACGCAGTGGTGGAGCCACTTACCATCGAGATAAATGCAGCGGGTCACGACATCCACCGCATGTACATTGATGGAGGAGCATCTGCAGACATACTGTACGAACATTGCTTCCAAAGACTGCGCCCTGAAGTAAAAAGTCAGTATTGAACCGGCCACGACGGTCGTTGCTGGTTCACGGAGAAAAGATATGGGCCCATGGGGCAAATTCGAATACCGGTATGGTTGGACATAAGGATCCACTCCATAACAGCCTAGATGAATTTTTATGGTGTTCAGATATCATACCATACAATGGCATTATTGGAAGCCAGGAATATTAGTCGATACGCCGTCTGGTCCCATCAGGCCCATGGGATGCTAAAATTCCCCGTCGACGGCGGAATTGTCACCATCTACAACACCGCCGCACCGCCTAAAGAATGCAACACAGTCACATGTGACGTGACGCAGACTCAGAGACAGCACGCAACCAAAGTGACAAACTTGAAGGTCGCGATTCATCCCGATTACCCAGAGCAAGAAGTATCGATCGGGGGGTCGCTGTCTGATACGGGTAGGGCGGCTGTGTGCGCACTCTTGCAAAGAAACCTTGATATCTTTGCATGGGAACCAAAACACATGACTGGTGTGCCACGATCGATCACAGAACACAAGTTGAAAATCCGACAAGGATACTCCCCAGTAAGGCAGAAAAAACGCGGGCAAGCTCCAGAGCGCGCTAAGGCCATTCTGGAGGAGGTACATAAACTCGTGGAGGCAGGTATCATGCGAGAAGTCTATTACCATGACTGGCTCTCCAACCCAGTTATGGTCAAAAAGAGCGATTGGTAGCTGGGGATGTGACGTGGACTTCACTGACCTTAACAAGCTAGTCCACAAGACTGCTATCCACTACGGAGATTGTATGAAAAGTGGGAGTCCTTATGCGGATACCCCTTCAGTGCTTCTTGGTGCATACAAGGGGTTCACCAAAACCAAATGGCCAAGGATGAGAGGAAAAAGACTGCCTCTTCCAACATGTCAAGGTGTCTATTGCTATACAAAGATGCCTTTTGGCCTAAAGAATGCGGGTGCCACCTACCAGCGACTGGTAGATAACGCGTTCGAGGGGCAAGTGGGCCGTAACCTGGAAGTCTATGTCGATGACCTTGTTATAAAGAGCCACACCGAAGACGAGTTGGTGCGGCGACATAGTAGAAATCTTTTAGGGCACTGCGAAAAAATTCAATTGAAGCTTAATCTAAAATGCACTTTTGGGGCTACTAGAAGCATGTTCCTCGGATACTTGATAGAACCTTCGGCATCAAAGCCGTGTCCAGAAAACAAAAAGGCTGTAGCTTACTTCCTTCAACGGCACGATGAAGATGTCCAGACGTTAAATGGGAAGTTCGCCGGTCTTGACAGGTTCCTTATCAAGTAGCAGACAAGTCAATACCCTGTTCAAAACGCTCAAGAGAGTACGAAGAAGGGAGGACTTTGTTGGACTACAGTAGCAGAAGAAGCTTTCACGCTGATAAAGCAGCATATAGCAGCACTTCCCACGCTAGTTGCACCCCGGTCCAGGGGAGGAGTTGTATTATGTATTTATCCGCGATGGCATAGACAATTAGCGTTCGTGCTATGGACAGATAGGGACTCTGTACAAACACAGGTATACTTGTAGTAAAGCACTCAAGGAAGGAGATCATCTATAGCGCAATGGAGATAGCTGATCCATGCGTTAGTATGTTGCCGCCCAAAAGACTGCGCAGATATTACCAAGCGAACCCAATAATGTAATCACAGATCAACCATCAAAGGTTTCTCTCAAAGTGGATGGGTTGCTAGGGAGGAATAACATTCTTATAGACCACGCACCGCAGTGAAAGGACAGATACTGGCGGATTTTCTCATCAAAAAACCAGAAACCGATGCTGTACTCCCCCAGAGCGAAGTAAAACTCCAAGAACCATGGATCTTATTCACGGATGGCTCGTCATGTGTGGACGGGTCAGGCGCGGGCCTCATCCTCACTAACCCGGAAGGTTGGAAATTTCACCTTAGCAACTGCGCTTTGAATTCACAGCACATCGAACAACGAGGCGGAGTACGAATGCCCTAATTGCGGGACTATCGCATTGCAGCTCGAATGGGTTATACGTAACCTAGAAGCAATCTGTGGACTCCCGTTTAGAGCCACACATTATGGCTAAAGACAGCACAACATGAATTCAATACCTCGACAGGACCAAGTCGCTATACAGTCTTTGATTAGATTCAACATTTGGCAAGTTCCTAGGGGTGCCAACAAAAATCGATGCTTAAAGTAAGATCGCATCACAAGTTTCGCGCACCTATCAAAAGCAGGTGTTGGTCGAAAATCTGAAGAACAAATCCATCTCGGAGACGGAGATATCTATCGAATGCTAGAAGAGCAGGATCCTACGTGGATGACCCCCTATCATCGAATTATAAGCCAAGGGCACGCTCCACTCATGCACAATAGGTTTGCCAGCCGAATAAGTCGCACGGCGCAGAGATTCAAAATTCGAAATGGTGTCTCTAATCGACGTTCGTTCCTACAACCATAGGCTCCGATTGCGTCGGACCTTTCAGCAGTACTATGTGCTCCGCGAGATTCATGCGGGTTCATGCAGTATGCACTCAGGACCACGATCTGTAGTAGCAAGAGCCTTACGGTCTGGGTACTACTGGCCCACCATGCACTGCGACGCGCGCGACATGATAAATAAATGCAATGATTGCCAAGTACATAGACCAATCCCGCGCCAACCACAACAGGAGCTAACACCCATCACCTCACCATGGCCATTCCACAAGTGGGGTATCGACATCGCTGTAGATTTATCATAAAAGATGAAATTCCATTTTAACTAGGATTGATTATTCTCTAGCATCGTGTGTACACAAACAACACTATGCCTTATACAATTCGTAAACATTTGTTTTAACAGTCATCTAAATCACTCTCAATTAGATAACGTTGTTATCAGTCATCTAAACACTCTCAATTAGATATTATTGTTGTTATCTCATCTTGCTCTCGTGCAAAAGTAACAACCAGTCTCATATACAATATAAGATATACATGATGAATCCTTCGTTAAAAACACAAGGTTTCCATTCATGTATTAAATTATCCCAAGTGAAATATATCATTTAAGACTTGCTTCAATGATGTATTGCATTGTGTTGGACTTAATTTCCGCATATGTTTATTTCATTAAACATTCATTCCAAGGTCGTTTGTTTAATTTCCTAAAATTCGCAAGTGAAGTTTCATTCCAACCTCAAGGATTAACATCTATCTTAGATGGAATGATACCTTCAATATGTTACACAACATATGAATTTGAGGAAAAACATAGTGCTCCCACTTGATGTCAGGTGTACTCAGGAGTTATCTTAATTTAATAAAAAACATATTGTAATTAAACTTAAGATCTCAGCTCCTAGATGCAAGATCTAATCCACACTTGGATTCTTTTATCTTGTATACTTTATAAAGATTATATATACTCATACCCTTTTTGATTACACACCGTCCTCGCAAAAGTAATCATAAAGGAAAGAGTTATAAAACTTAATTGTCATATTCTAAATATAGACTCATAACCCTTTTGATTACACATCGTCCTCGCAAAAGTAATTATTAAGGAAAGAGTTATGAATCTTAATTTTTTATGTTTCAGATTCAAGAAAACATGTATGACAATTAGTTATCTTTGTTATATTAATGAGTTAGACAAAGAAATATTTATCATAGGTCAATGCTTTGGAGTAGATTTAAAAACTCTTGTCTTTAGTCAGACATTAATAAGTATATAATCTTGTCCTTATGAGCATTTCTTCAAAAGAAACTCATTCTCACCTCACATTTTACATTTTGGTGAAAGATCAATCAATCTCAAACCATTGATTGTCTTTTAAGGACTGCATATTATCATTCACAGTTCTAAGATATTTATCAGATCCAAAATATAATAATTCATCTTATTAGTTAGCAGGTTTATTATGACCCTTTAACTTATATTCCTCGGCATTGATATTAAAATATCACTCAAGTGATGAGGCATCCTTGCGCCTTTATGAATGAGAGTTATATTATACTCTGGTTCGACATTTTCATGCTTAACCTTAGTATCACATCAGCAAGTGAATTCATAAGGTTATGCATTTTGTTCTTAAATATCTTCAAGATTTTTAGATGCTCCCACTTACTTTTGTAAGAAGAGATACTTCTCTAAACACTAAGTATTTAAGCAACTATAAATTGTTCTTAATTGGGACAACAAAATACATTTTATAGTTCCCATCTCTAGCTTGTTAATAATATGCTTCATAAGATATTAACAAATTTCAAAACTTTAATCAAGACATAATGGGATTTATCCCTAATCCATAAGTAGATAATGTCTTGAATACCTTCTAGGTTTGAACTATATTGAGTGTATCCATGACACACACAAATTTGTAACCTTGATAGATTTTGTAGGTAAAGCAATTTTAGTTATCAAAAATCAAACAATACGAATATAGTTTGTTTCAATACATTAGACATACCATGATAGTGTGGTATTCTATGAGTATTGGAATAGTGAGACTCCATCAGAATTCCCTAGATAACTTAATTCTCCATGGATTAAATACTTGTCAATTGGGTTGAGCCAAATTGAATACACATTATTTTACAACCAAGTGCATGCTATAATGTATATTTCTTGAATAAGTACATTAACTCCATGTTCATGTGTTCACAAGAAGACAGAACAATTCAAGAATTCTTTGATAATGTGTTTACAAGAATACAAAACATGTCATTAATACATTATATGTCGTTGAATATTCAAGGGACTTTGTTAATGTGTTAACAAGATGACATACATTGGTTTCTACTATTCTATTATGTTATATGTCATTGATGTAATTCTCATAGTCTTTATAATTACGTCTTCACAAAGTATACATAATTATACTAACTAAGTAATCATGAACGCAAAACTCTTGAGTGCAATGGTAATTTTAAGATTAAAATTTCATACTTTATAATCATGATTATATAATTAACCATAATTATTTTGACTAAATCATATAGTCAATAAGTTGAAGTATCTTTATATTATATCTTGACTTTTAAATGTAATAGGGAAACAAACATCTTGTGTGTTTAAGTCCTAGTAGATTTATTAGTTTTCTTACCTTGCGGTCAAGAGAAACCAATTAATCATATTGTTATATGTTGTTCCTCGCACACACTTAGGATTTCTCCCACTTGTGTACGGGACAACATTACCTGAAGTAGAAAAACCATACGACAAGCGTACAATTGTTTAAACAATATGATAGTATCATAGATATTACAAATAGATTTCAAACCATAATATTGAATAAGGAATCGTGGATTATTATTCTATAGATAACATTTTAGGAAAGCAACAAGTAGTTATTCTATAAAAAAATGCAATCTTCCTTTAGACAATGGTTGTTCATATTCGGAAAGTAATAATATTTCAAAGCAAGCTAGAAATAATATGGGCAACTCACAAGGAAATGAATCTTGTAGCTCCCACTGAATTTGACAACATTACCTGACTGTCTTTTTAGTATTGAAACGCAAGGCTCCCACTGGATTTGTCAACATTGTAAGTGTTACATCACTAGTAGAAAGCTATTAGAGATTAATTTACTTTCCTACTCTCTTAGAATGCCTATAAGTAGCAATGTACATAGGTATTGCATAGAGTATATGAATTCTACTTATATAGATGAGGGAGTAGCCATTCATCCTTTCATTAACTTAAACATTTAGCATGCAATTCCTCCTTAATCGGTATGTCGAGCCACAAAGGTGTTTAGCACTATGCGGTTTAAACTCATACATCGTGACAAGTGCAAGATGTCATTATTTGGTAGCTATAGACACAATGTTCTCTAGTTACACAAATATTTTATATTTCAAAGATTTCAGAACCGGAAAAGGGTAAATGAAAAATTGAAAGTGAGTTTAAATATAATTGATTAAAATTCAATTATAACCCTATCTTATTCTTGTCAACCAATGAGAAGAGATAGGAGTAAGGCTCACTTTTTTTACCAGAAAAGAGACTATGTTTGTCTTCTATGAGAAAACAAACTTTCGTTTACGAATGATGTTTCAATAACACAATTTGTCAGAACATAGAAAGTTTAATTTAGCATTTTTGATAATTAATTTATTAAAAGAATTAACTACCCAATTAATTACTAATAAGACTAAGATCCAACTTGACCTCCCACTTATTACCGGAGGTCTGACCAGCGTATAAAAAATGAGGCAAGAGGTAAGCGACGAGCGTTAATTGCATTGTTAATGCAACTCTTAAATTTATGAGACACATGACTTTAGTAAATCATATAGCAATGTCATGTACATGTTTTGTTTCATCTTATGCCTCGAATCCGAGGTCTGACCAGGTAACTCGATTTAAGTCGACCAAAAAAGAACGTGCGAAAATTGACAAAGGTCTGACCAATGGAAAAAATTCCCCATGGGTTGGAAATGCCCTGATGTCTGACCAGAGAAGTCAATCCAAAAGCACGTGTTCTGAATTTGGCTGGCATAGACTTAAAATTTAACATAAGGTATACACGTAAATGTTATAAAATATGTGACAAAGATCGTGTACAAGAAGCATGTAAAACATCTTGTAGCACAAGTTAAGAAAACATTTTGTTAACCCTTTTAGTATAGACATCATTTTGTCAAATATTCTCGGTAGCTCCATTTTTGAATGCACAAAGAAGCGGAGAAACACGTCAGCGCGAAGCTTATTAAAAACCTGACTTCTTTAGGGAAGCCGTAGCAAAACCCGCCTTAAATTTCTTTTGTAGGTTGTTCACAATGGTTGAGCCATATTTCTAATTGACTAATGATGCTATTATATGTTAAGAACCCCTTTGTTAACATTAACTTTTTTTAGTTGCCAATATAGTGGAAAGAATTACAAATTGATCAAACTCTATATTGTACTCCTACATGCATCCGAAGACATAAGTAATTCCAATAATTCCCTCATATGCCGAAGCATGTAGTAGGGCGGGATAAGATTAAAGATCAATTCAACCCCATATTGCGCATACAAAAAACTAAAATTACACAAGAAATAAAATTTCAAAGTTTAATGTCCGTATTAAATTTGTCCAAAAACCCCGGTTTCGCAAATAACACAAACTGATCACAAGGAGTATTGTTGGAAACACGAAAAGTGTCGGTCACTTCCAAGTTGTAACAAGTCTTAGCTCGTAGACAGTATCATGATTAGGTTAGTAATCTAGTCCGGCCCAAGGCCCATGGGAGGTCCAACTCAGCCCATGGCCGGCCTCATAGTAGTATAAATAGTCCCTCTCCTAGTCTTGGAGAGGGTTGGTTGTTCCATTTTTCCATTACACTTTCATTTATACAGTCATCCATTTTCCATCCAATTTCTCTCTAACATCACAACCCACATCTCATTCTTGTTCTTGGTTGATCTTAAGATTACTAGTATTCTACAAGTATGCTTACGTGCGTAATATTAGACATGATTAATCCAAATTTCTCTATAAGTATTAGCCTGTTTTAGAGTTTCATAAAGTCTATTTGCAAATATTGAGCATCACATGGCATATCACATATAAGCAATTAAAACAGACAGAAAATTAGAGTAGAAGTGAAGACAGACTCTTATATTGAAAGCAATAAATCATATAATGCCTCGATTTCTCAGAAGACTCTTCCCCAATTGGAGAACCAAAAGACTCTCACTAGGTTTTCTACTAAAGTACCTAGATTGCCACATCCATCATATAGCATGATTGTGTGAGTCTTAAGGCCGAGATAAATCAAGAATAGAATAACATGGCTGCTTAATTAACCTTTAATTTTAATCTATTCTCTTTTTATCAGGTAACATTACAATTGTTTCTAAGTGTTTATTCATTATTTATGGCAATGATTGCATATCATTTCTATAATTTTCCAATAAAACAATAAATAAATCAGATTTTGTTTAATATGTGTGTAACCCATAAAATACCAAACGAGTTGGCTTTGATACCATTGTTGGGATTTTATAAACTGTCAACCATTAACACTACGAGTACACAACGGATATTGATCAAGTATGGTGCATACGATTAACACACAATAAATAAACAAAAGGGTAATATAGAAAACTAACCCTTGAAGATCAACTACAAATGTAATGAAACAAAGTGGATAAATTTCCACCTCTACAGTTGCTCACACAACACGTCAAACAAACACATCGCGATGCTAGTCGTTGCTTCACGTATAAAAAACTAAACACCATGTGTCTTGTTCTTATATAATAACCATGATCGAATCTCAAAGAGAGATACGTTCGGTCGTAGTTAAAAGAGAAAGAGGAAGAAACCAATCATTGCATTATAATTAATATTGTATGCATGAACCAAAACAATGCACACGTAATTAAATATATAGGTATGCAATATATATTGATTTAGCTATCTTTTGTCGCCTGGGAGAAGAAAAACCAAATCAATATATATATATATATATATATATATATATATATATATATATATATATAAACTGAATATTTAGCATGCAATTCCTCCTTAATCGGTTTGCCTAGCCACAAGGGTGTTTAGCACTATAAGGAATGAATCGAGTCCAAGAAAATACCTAAAAGACCTTCTAGTAATTTCTTTACTCGTTGCGGTTTAAACTCATACATCGTGACAAGTGTAAGATGTCATTATTTGGTAGCTATAGACACAATGTTCTCTAGTTACACAAATATTTTATCTTTCAAAGATTTCAGAACCGGAAAAGGGTAATGAAAAATTGAAAGTGAGTATAATATAATGAGGAAAACTTCAATTATAACCCTATCTTATTCTTGTCAACCAATGAGAAGAAATAGGAGTAAGTCTCACTCTTTTTTACCAGGAAAAGAGATTATGTTTGTCTTCTACATGAAAACAAACTTTTGTTTACGAATTATGTTGCAATAACACAATTAACCAGAACATAAAAAGTTCTATTTAGTATTTTCGATAACTAAATTCTTAAAAGAATTAACTACCCAATTAATTACTAATAAGACAAAGATCCAACGTGACACCTCACCACTTATTTACATGAAGGTCTGACCAACGTGTAAACAAGTAGGGCAAGAGGTAAGCGACGTGCGTTAATTGCATTGTAAATGCAACTCTTAGTTTTATGAGACACATGACTTTAGTAACTCATATAGTAATGTCATGTACATGTTTTGTCTCATCTTATGCCTCGGGTCCGAGGTCTGACCAGGTAACTCGATTTAAGTCGACCAAAAGAGAACGTGCAAAAATTGACAAAGTCTTGACTAATAGAAAAATTCGCGCATAGGTTTAAAAAGGCCTTGTGAGGTCTGACCAGAGAAGACAATCAAATGGCACATTGTTCATGCATTTGGAACTTCTTCATTTGGCTGGCATAGACTTAAAACTTCACATAGGGGTATACACATAAATTTTACAAAATATATGACAAAAAAAATATGTACAAGAAGCATGCAAAACAACTTGTAGCACAAAGTTAAGAAAATATTTTGTTAACTTTTTTGGTATAGTCATCATTTTGTCAAATGTTCTTGGTAGCTCCATTTTGGACGCACAAAGAAGCGGAGAAACAGGTCAGCGCGAAGCTTATTAAAAACCTGACTTCTTTTGGGGTGTCGTAGCTACACCCGCCTTTAACTTCTCTTATAGTTTGTACAACAATGGGTGAGCCGTACTTCTAATTGACTAATAATGCTATTGTATGTTAAGAAACCCCTTTGTTAATATTAGTTTTATTGTTGCCAATATAGTGGGATTACAAATTGATCAAACCCAATATTGTACTCCTACATGTGTCCGAAGACATAAGTAATTCTAATAATTCCCTCAAATGCCGAAGCATGTAGTGGGGCGGGAGAAAATTAAAGATCAATTCAACCTCATACTGCTCATATAAAACTAAAGCTTCACAAGAAATCAAATTTCATAGTTTAATGTCCGTATTAATTTGTCCAAAAACCCTAGTTTCACAAATAACACATAGCTGGTAACAAAGAGTATGCTTACATGTGTAATACTAGACATGTTAAATCCAAATTTCTTTATAATTATAGGTCCGGTTTTAAGAGTTTCATAAAGTCTATTTTGCAAATATTGACTAAACACATGGCATATCACATATAAGCAATTAAAACAGACAGAAAAATGGAGTAAAATTGAAGACAAACTCTTATGTTAAAAGCAGTAATCATATAATGCCTCGAGTTCTCAAAAGAGTCTTCCCCAACTGGAGAACCAAAAGACTCTCACTAGGTTTTCTGTTAAAGTACCTAAATCGCCACATCCATCATATAGCATGATTGTGTGAGTCTTAAGGTCGAGATAAATCAAGAATAGAATAACATGACAACTTAATTAACATTTAATTTTAATCTATTCTTCTTTTTATCAAGTAACAGTTTTGGTTTGATTCTAGGTGTTTATTCATTATTTATGGCAATGATTGCATGTCGTTGCCATAATTTTCTAATAAAATAAAAAATAAACTAGATTTCAAGCAGCCCTAAGCGTGTTTAAATATGTGTGTAACCCATAAAACACTAAACGAGTTGGCTCGTGATGTCACTGTTGGGATTTAATAAACTGTTAACCATTAAAAACCACGAGTACGCAGCAGATATGGATCAAGTAAGGTGAATATGATTAACACGCATAATAAATAAACAATAAGAGAACATAGAAAACTAACCCTTGAAGTCAACAGCAAATGTTATGAAACAAAGTGGATAAATGTCCACCTCTATGGTTACTCACACAACACATCAAACAAGTACGTCACGATGCTAGTCGTTACTTCACGAGCTCCCAACACAAGTGTTACTTCTTTTCTTGAACCGAAAGTCACAAACAAACCAAGGTTTAATGTTCTTGATAAAACCATGATCGAATACCTTTTAGATCACAGTTAACAAGGAGGGAAAAGAAATCACTACATGTGATTTATTTTTGCATACGTAAGTATGCATGTATGAATAATACATACATGATCTTACATGCTCACATGATAATACCATACATATACTTAATGTTATAGTATTATATATTATACGATTGAAACCACAACCTGCTTTTGGTTTTCTATTATTCTGCCGACTAGTTGTGTCACCAGGAAAAGCAAATAGATTTTAGGGTTTTTGATATATATGTGTATATATCTAGGCATAGGATATGAGGATCCATAGAAGTGTATATATAGTATCCTAACTTGTCCTCCAAGTTTGAGCTATAACCTCTTCAAGTTTCTAAAACCGACACCTAACCCCCCTCCTAGATCATTCCACCTGGCCACAAAAGGGAAGGGAGACCTGAGGGTTTGGTTTTCATACAACTAAGTCCCTCACATGTATTTAACATATATTAATTAGTTTATAACATCTAACGGTTAAACTAATTGCTGTTAAATAAATATCATGAAGTATATTAAACCTTTAATAATAAATATAACATGTATATATATTAAATGTTTAATAACCGTACTCTTCGTGTCTTAACGTGTGTACCCCCAATAGGCTCACACATTTCTAGTCGTATTAGTGCTACTCTAACTACCATAATCCAACCATTTCATCTCCTTTGGGCAGGGTTTCACCGTACAAAATCTCTACATTGAAGCTGCTGTCAGACAAGTTCAATAAAAAGATTGTATGTAGGCACAAAACAATGTTAACATGACCAGTTATCGTCTTTAATTTATTAAAAATGGGACAATGGAAATAGGACCAAAGGGAACGTGAAAGGTTTAACCCATCACAAATTCCGCTAAAATTGATTCTCATAAATTCGTTTCACAAAGAAAATCTGCAATAAAAAAACATAATTGAAAAAAAATAATCAATTCATGAACAAATTAAGCAACTCATATTTGATCAATTCTATAACAAAAATAAAATAAAAACACATGATAAATCAAATCGTAACAAAATTAAGGAGAAGATTAAGAACCTGATTAGAAAAAAAAATACTTAATCATTTAGGATTGATGAATCTGGTTCAATCTTTAAATAAACTCGAATCAAGTTTGTGTGTAAATCTATTTTGAAGAATGAAGAACCCTAATTTATATCATAATTGCCCATGAATATCTTGCAATAAATCACACGCACACACACCTTCAAGACTCGGTCATCCAGACAACCAAGTTCTCTAAGTTTTGACCAAGTACGCGTGCTTCATGAGTGACTGTAATAATGAAGATGCGTGCAAGAAGGTGTCAGATGGACAAACACGTGCAGATAAGCATTATTAGGGGTGGTCATAGAGCCTTTGAAAAATGTGCGTCGTAGAATTTTCTTTTACTTACGAACTATGGTGACGTGTCACACCATAACTTATCTGTGCGATGTGCTATGAGGCCATAAGGGTATGATGTGATCCTTGCGAAGCTATATATAATATGTTTTTTATTATTATTTTAATTAAAATGTGTATATATATGTTTATTGTTCATGCTTTTTTAAGAATGTGTTTATTGTTCATGTTGTGTATGTTGGTCCTTTAGTGTGTGTGTTTTTACAAATGAAGCAACTATGAAGTTGAAGTTTCGTGTTTTTTTTTTCACTTTAAGAGTAACAATAACTGTCGACTAACATTCACTTCCATCTCAGCTGTCATATCAGTTTTTAACACATCACCTTATCTTTTTCTTTCTGTCGTAATGTTCACCACCTAACCAAACACATTAAAATACATCATTTTATATAAACATATAACACTATATTCCCCACACACACTCACAAACATCAAAACATATCCCACATTACCTCCCCTTTTTCTTTTTCCGTTACATGACTGACTTCACAGAACCATCTTCATTTTATGTCCTTCACGCGCAAACAAAACACCGCCATCATGTGGTTCAGCATTAGACATGGCCTTCGCATGTGGTCGAGGTACCCTATTATGCCCTACCTAAACTCTGTTGGTTTCTTTTGACTATTAGTTTGAGCACTAGGTACGATTTGGTGCCGTCTAGTGGTGTCATGGGAAAAGTGGTGCCACCTCAGCACGTTTTTTTATAACACCATAATCTATCACAACACAAAAAACACCCCTCCTTAATAGTGTCATAAGACACCCCATGGACCCTACAGTTTTTTCTATTCAAATATAACATCACATTAAACTAAAATTATAATTTCATTAATAAAAAAACACATTAAAAAGTACATAATATAAAAAATACATAAAAATAAAAGTACACTAACTAAACTAGTTTTGAGGATAATATAAGGCCCAAATTCATTTTTTCGCCTCGTGATAGTCGTGTCAACCGGATCCATCTCATTGATATTGATTTCAAGCATCTTCAAGTTCTCGTTTCTTTTGTGAGCGCTGATTAATTCAACTCTCATTGCAGTCTCATGATCCAAACGTTCCATCTTCGCCTCACAGTCTAAAACATATTGTTGTTGCATCATTTCCTAAAACATTGTCTGGTTTGAACCATAAGTGGCAGAAGTGGAAAATGAGTTTGAAGATCGTGGACTTTTAGGCTTTCATTCTTTGTCGGGTGGACGTGGCAATCATCATCTTCAAAAAGTCTTAGGTTCAAAGTTAGTTGGCCGTCCTCGATTTCTTCTTGCTTGTGTCGAATCGAGATTTTTCCATTTAAGTTTGTGTTTCAAAAAAGACCAAGCGCTTTTGTGCATAAAATCTCCACCCTCTAAGGTTTTATACAAAATTTCAACATGGGTCATCAAATCTTCATCATTTTTTCTACTAAGAGCGTTGGTTTCGTCATCAAACAAATTAAGCCTCCCGATTTCTTGGTTCATCAGAGTCCACTTTCCCGTCTACATGTTCTTGGTACGCTCCCGCTAATTTTTATCTTGTCTTGCACATTGTATTGGTCGAGAACTTTGTGCCAAAACATGTCAAGATGAGGTTCCCCCGGCTTGTATGCACATTGTATGCAACTATCTTGTCTTGTCTCGGTTCATCAGAGCTGACATTCGGATCCTCGGATACTTGTATGCAACTATCCACCAAAAGTAACTCTTCATTATGGGTCCAAAAGTGTCAAGATGAGGTTCCCTCAGCTTTCTTCCCCTGGGGTTTCTAGGCTCTCGTATTGACATGATTTTTGGGCGATGACGGCCCCGTGTCTTCGTGTTGTTGTTGCGATTGTTGTTGGGATTCTGGTTGAGATTGTTGTTGAGAAAATTGGGGTTGGTATAGTGTTTCTTAGGAAATTAAGGTTTGTTGTTAAAGCTGAATCGTTGCCATGGTATTTGTTGCTTGGGTGTAAGTTGGTTGGAAATACGTTAAAGTTGAGGATTTGGTATGTCATCCCGAATGATAGAATTTAGTGGGAGTTTGAGGTGATGAAATTTACGGATAATGATGTGTTTGGATTAGAAGAATTTCCGATGATGGTGTGTTCGGTATTTGATTTTGCGGATTGTCAAGAATGGAGTCGACCCATGGATTGTTATTCATTTTTGAAGTAGAGGTAGAAAAAATTGTTGAGTTTATAGCTTGAAATGATTGTGAGAGTGTGTAAACATTAGATGAATAATGAGGTATTTGTCGGATTTTAAAAAGGTAAAATTTTAGGAAAAAGTAGGATTTAGATGCAAAAAACGGCTAGTAAAAAGCCCATAACGTCCTTTTTTTCCTAACAACGTTATATAACGTCACATTTGAAAAAAAAATTCCCACCGCGTGGGCTGGTCTTCTTGGCGCCAACATAGAAAATGCCATACTTGGTGTGGTTTCTCGTGCCATCATTTGGGCTGGTCGGCCTACCAATCCCAAAACGCGACGGTATCTTAAGCTCTTATCGTAGTTTTTCTTACATTATCAGTTCATGGTAGGTTTTTTCTACATTGTTAGTCTTTGATTTTTTATCTTTCATTATTAGCATCTAACACAAATAAGGTTTTTAACCCGCGCTCCGCTACAAATCGCGGGGTTTTAGGTTTCGCTGCGTCTTCTCGGAAAAGAAGATTTGTTATTAGACTGAGCTGATCAATACTTTTGAAACTTAATCCATGTTGTGGAAGTTCAAGAACAATACAACCATGTGTTTAAATGTATAATATCAACATCTGAGTTTTACAACATGAATGTGAAATCCAATCAAAAGATCTTGTTGACACAACTATGACTAGCACATTGATCACCTGAGCAAGCGCTTTCTTTTTCTTCTCTTTTTTGATAATGTTTCGGTTTGGCAGTGCAAGCTGAAGGCAGCAGTAGCAGGGCAACCTACAATCAACAAAATGTAATCAACATGTATAAGCATTCAGATGAGAATCAATAATCATATAGAAGAATTCAGATCGGGAAAAGTAGGGGATGAAAGTATAAGGAAAGTGGTTATTGCAATTTGTGTTCTTGAGTTTGTTTCGATATTAGACCTACATATCTCTAGGTGCCATCTTCGCCAAGTTTCAATAAGCTCATAAGCCCATCAAATAAGCTTAGACAAACACCCTCAACATAAGCTATTATTGTTAAAGATATTAAGTTGTTTCAAATTTCCATCGCTCTCCTTTTCTATCTCTAAGGCGAGACCTTTTTCTTGGTTTCTTATTTTATAAATATTTGACTAATATATGAATTTGCTTCCTAATGAACTCTTAACACCGTGTTGTGGAATTACTACATGTATTTAAAAAGTGGATTTATTTGGCATCAAGCCTGATACAGTATATCTTAAACTGATTAGGATAAATATCAAAGTTGTGCTTTTCTTGATATATTATGTTACCTCTAGTATGGTATATTAGTTATAGTTATAGTTCAAAATCTTTAGTTTACGTAAAAAATGACTAAGGAAGAAGCAATGGTAAAAGAAAAGGACCTGCAGATTCATCACCTGAGCAAGTGCTTTTTTTGGGGAGGCATGTTTCGGTTTGGCACTGGCAAGCTGCAGGCAGCCGTAGCAGGTCAACCTACGATCACTGCTGGCAATGTTAAACAAATTACTTGTAACTGGTAGATTTGGTTTTTTTCTTTCTTTCTTTTAATCTCAAATGGGTCAATTGTAATATACAAAAAAGTTGGCTAATAGTGGAACAGGCAACATAGGTCGAACGGGGTGATAGTTATTCAAAGTCTAGAATGTAGAAAACCCCATAAAACCGTTCATCTCTATCCACATGCTTAGATTATAATAGAAATAGTATTATTGTTATATCAATAATCAATGCATTAACTATTATATAATGTTATATGATACGGACGAAAATGTTTTTACGTCTCATACCAACCATATATGGCCCATTTCGACCCATGCTATTTAAGACCCGGTGCACCCCCTAATGCAACATGATGTACCTTCTTAAAATTGAAAAAATATTAATCCTAGAAGATTTCCCTTGCTCACTTGCATTGTGATTTTATTTTAGTAATTACCTTATCATTTAATGTCTTCATCCTTCATTAAAAGGGGAGGGGTGCATTTTTTAAATCCCTTATTACTTTTCTGAATAAGCTTTATTAAATAAGCAAAAAGTTATTTCACTACCAAAAAGCAAGACGGGGCAGTCTTGATAAGCAGTCCCAAACACCTACCCCAGAAACTGCTTATTTGTTGTTTGGGTGCATCGCAACTCAATATTAGATAAAACAATTCTTATGCGTAATCCAAACACACCTATTGAAAATTATGGTTAAATAAGGACTCAAATGTAAAAGAGGTCTGCAAATTTAACTTAAACAATTATCAAAATAATATGTCAAATACACTGTAACTTAGGTTCGTGATGCTAATGTAATTTCACAGTATAAGAACCCTTCTTAACAGCACATATTAAGGGAATGTCGGACACATCTTATAGCCTGATTGTTTGGCTTTTTGTTAATGCTATGGTAATTTCATATTGCTGTACACTTTGAAAGCACCAAAACATTATCTACTACTATTAATCATGAAGAGGTGTTTGGTATATCTTTATAAGTTTACTAATGTTTTAGCCAAAATGGTATGATCCCATTTCCCATTTTTTACCAAAACCATTCAAAAAAACATGTGTAGGGTCTTTTGGGCATTACATTTATTTTATATACTTATCAAGGCTTTTTAAACTATGTAATAAGCATACCTAGATATGCAATTCCAGACACCCCATTTTGTAATTTAATTCTACGCTAACCATACTGATAACTTAAATTTAAAATAACAAAAGTAAAAAAGGGTCAAGGTTTAAAGAATCTAGCTTACATCTTCGTGGTCATTCCAAAAACAGGGACACCTGAACAGAGGATGTTGCCAGCATAGCCCGATCAAGTCAACAGGAATTGGTCACAAATCTTTTACTATATATATATAATATATAATATATAATATAAATATATAATAAGGATAAGATCAATAATAGAGAGATAAGTATTCCGTGAGGCTTTTTAAAAGAGTTATTACTTTTATCCAAAGCAAAAACCCAAAAAACCTTCCCGGGTCGTTTCCCGACGAGGCGTGAATTGAGAATCGAGTATCGGTTTGGGGAACAATGCTTGAATATAACAAATTTTGATTGGGTTTTCTATTTCTACGGGAAAAAGCAAGTAAAAGGCAATCTAAACTAAAAACGAAACAAAAACGAATTTAAAAACGTAAATGGGAACGTAAAAACGCGACTCGAAAACCTAAAACATGAAATTTTAACCCTACACGTGTAAATTTAATTTTTACAAGTCCTAAATGATAAAAGAAAATTTTAAAAAAAAGAATTATATTTTTTTGACTTTTATTTTATTTAATATGAATTAAAAAACAGTTTTAATAAGAAAAAGTCATTAAAAATACTAAACTAAATGGGAAAAATCTTTAAAAATTCATGAAAAGTACTTTGAACTATTTAAAATCTATAAAAAATAAAAGGAGTTTACCAGCTTATCCCGTTACCCTGTTCATACCAAAACCATTTCCCGCAATAATCACTGTTTATCTTCCCCAAAAAACATTTACCCTGTAACCACAGACAAAAACGTCCCTATCCCACCTTAACCCCACACCATAAACACCAAATGCCACCTTGGCAATCCCACACAACCCCATTCGTTCAAGATTGAAGACAAAAATTGAGGGTTAAGATTGAAGGGATTGGGCACCAAACAAATCCAATGGCTATGATGACTTGGAGACTTCACTCACACAAGAAACACACTCCTCAAATTCTCACAGAAGAAACACACTTCAAAGACTTCAAGACTTAGCATTCTTCTATAAATAGGGCACTTGTAAGCCTTTGAAAGGCATCTAGTTTTCTTTTCAGCTTATATTTAAGTCTTTTTAAGCTTATTGTACTATTTTTTTAAGCCTTGTACTGTTTTATTAAGCTTAATGAAAATTGAGTTTTTGTATTAAAAAAAATAAGGTAACAATAATAATAAAAACAGCGGCGCCAATAATTGATCCCTTTAAAATAACACCTTTACTATATATATAAATATAAATATATATAATATAAGAATTAACAAAGTATCAATGATAAGAATTCCGTAAGGCTTTTAAAAGGAAATTTGCTTTTACTCAAAGCAAAAGCCCAAAAAACCTTCCCGGGTCGTGTCCCGGCGAGGTGTGAATTGAAAATCGAGATTAAGTTCGTGATCGCGTGATTGAATGGTCAATGATTGATTTGGATTCTATTTCTACAAATAATATGCAAAAACAAGAAAAGTCAAACTAAAAACGAAAGCAATTAAAGATTTAATCCTAAAAACGATAACGGGATTCATATCCCGTTCTTTAAAAAAACTAAATTCTACAAATTTAACCCTACCAATGCAAATTTAATTTTTAACAATCCTAAATGATAAAAGAAAATTTTTAAAAAAAGAATTATTTTTTTTACTTTTATTTAATTTATTATGAATTAAAAATAGTTTTAATCAAAAAAATTAATTAAAATTACTAAACTAAATTGGAAAATTCTAAAAAAAATTATGAAAAGTTCTTTGGACAGTGATGAACCTAGGAAAAATAAAATGGTCTAAACAGCTTAATGAAATAAGATGTAAATAAGCCGAAAAGAGCTTATAGCTAAAAAGGCCAAAATGTGGTTAAATATTTAAATTGTGCAAGTTAAAACGGAAAAGATCCAAGGGCACGTTTGATAGCAGAGGTGTGTGTTAAAACGTTGGTTGAGTGAGGGAGAGGTCTGAGGTTCGAGCCTTGCTCACGTTGACTTCTCCTTCACTCCCAATGTTTGTATTTTTGAAAAACTTCTTTTTGAAAAAACTTAAAGACATAAAAATAAGCAATTTTTGTAAAATGACTTTTTATAAAAACCACAAATAAGCACAGAAATAAGCTAAAAAGGTGACAGACTTAGCTTTTTACACAAAGACTTAAGAGGCTAACTATTAAGCATTTTTACAACCAAATAAGCTAACAAAAAGCAAATGAGCTTATGACAGCTTAACACCTACTCCTAAATAGCACTAAAGATCAAAAATTAAGCAAAAACAAATAAGCTAACAAGCCTAAAAGACAGATTCACTTAAAGGCTTTTAAACTTAAATTCCTAAACTAAAATTTCTAAAAAGCTTGAATAAGCTCTGTCCTAAACTAACTAAGCTAAAAGTAATTAAAATCTAACCTAATAAGCAGAATGAAACATGAGACAAGCAATCCTAAAAGCTAAAAAGCTCAAATAAGCTAACAAGCAGTTAGGCCAAATCTTAATAACCAAAAAGTCAAGGTAGAAAACAGATCCTTATGGCTTAATGACTTATATGCCTGAAAAGCTTATCCTATAAGCTACAATAATCAGCAAAGAAAAAAGAGTTTGAAAATCAAATAAGCTATGAAAAGGGCTTATGAAAAAGTTGTTCATACTCAATAGCTGCTGAGTTTTTCAAGCTTTTGAAAAGACAAAAGAGCTTATTGCAGCCCTATTTTATGCTGTTAAATGAGGACTAAAACCCAAAATAAGCTAAAACAGATCAAGATTATACTTCTAACTACTTGTGCAAGAAATACAAGACCTAAAAACTACTTAAGCTTATCTAATTTTAAGAATGAAAATGGGCTTTTTAAAACTTAAAAACTGAAACTACACTTGACAGATTTGAGTATTAGAAATACAAAAGTAAAGCACAATTAACCTACTTCATTTTGACACCAAATGAAGCCTAAAAACATCCTTTAAACAATTTTTTTAGCAACAATCAAATTAAAACAGTTTAAACAAATTCCAAATCCACAGATTAAAAAAAGTTGTACAAGATACCTTAAAACTTGATTTTATACTTTAAAAAGTGTTAAAATTGATTAGAACTCCTTAAATATGCTTGTTAAAGTTGACTTAGTGACCCAAAGTGGTTTTACACTCTTTTTGACCCATTTTAAGTCTTAAACCAAACACCCCTTTAAGTTTATCAAATCCATTTTAAGACTGATTTAAAGTGATTTAAGCAAAGAGTTTTGAAAACAGATAACAACAAAGCAATATTATCCAATAATAAGCAAATTCCAACCACAGATAAGCCCTTAAAATAAGCAAACAAAGATAAGCAGTTTTAAAACTAAATTAGGCAGTTTTATGTAAAAAACATAACTAAATAAGATTTACACTTCAAGAAAGCATAACTAAGCATTTAACAACAATAATAAGCAGAAATAAGCAGAAAATAAGCAATAAATAAGCAGTAATAAGCAATAAGAAAGCAGTAAATAAGCAATAAGCACTTTTAAGCTAAAAATGAGGAAAGTAAAGACTTACAAAGCCCTTTGCTCTAAACAAGGGAAAATAAGCTCTTAAGAGCTTTGTCTACAAGCTTTAGCTTGTTCAAGAACAAGCTAGTGACAGCAATAAGCCCATCCCAATTTGGCTTATCATCCAATATAGCTTTTTTTGAGTGATTTTAAGTGAAAAAGGACTTAAGACACTATAAGCTATGGACAAGCTTATAATGTTTAAGTAAACAGCTTAAGTGAAATATATAAGAGCTTTTGTGAGCTTATAAAATGTTTTTAAGACATAAAGTGCATTAATCATAAAAACAAGATTTTAACATAAAAACTCAATTTTCATTAAACTTAATAAAACAGTACAAGGCTTAAAAAACAGTACAATAAGCTTAAAAAGACTTAAATATAAGCTGAAATGAAAACTATATGCCTTTCAAAGGCTTACAAGTTCCCTATTTATAGAAGAATGCTAGGTCTTGAAGTCTTTGAAGTGTGTTTCTTTTGTGAGAGTTTGAGGAGTGTGTTTCTTATGTGAGTGAAGTCTCCAAGTCATCATAGCCATTGGATTTGCTTGGTGCCTAATCCCTTCAATCTCAACCCTTAATTTTTGTCTTCAATCTTAAACGAATGGGGTTGTGTGAGATTTCCAAGGTGGCATTTGGTGTTTCTGGTGTGGGGTTAAGGTGGGAGAGGGACGTTTTTGTCTGTGGTTGTAGGGTAAATATTTTTTGGGGAAGATAAACAGTGATTATGGAAGGAAATAGTTTTGGTATGAATAGGGTAACGGGGTTAGCCCTGTTTTTGTGAAGTTGTTGCGTCGTTAGTCCTTTTGGACTAACAATGTTAGTCCTTAAGGACTAACGATGTAAGGCTTGTATGGCGTTATGGGTTAATAGGGTTAATGGGGTTAATGGTTTGGGCTTTTTGTTTGGGCCGGGTAAGGTTTTGGGTTTTAAGGGCCTTCATAAGACTTAAGGCTTATAAGTCTTATACTTGAATGCTTAATGGGCTGACCCGGCCCATTAAATGGGTACGGGTTGGCCCATTTAAGATTTCTTCGGTTTCGGCTCCGTCTTTGACTTTGACTTTGTTGACTTTGACTTTTTCACGCTCTTTCCATTCCGTGCTCGGTTTTGTCCGTTTTGGCTTGATTTTTGTCCTTTTTGTTGATATCCGTTACCTGCACAATACAAATGCAAAACACACAAATACAATGTATTTTTGGTATGTTTTTAGTCTTTTAAGCACGTTTTATTAGGTCAAAGGTATGTGTATTTAAGCACATACCAAAATCCCCCATACTAAACTATTGTCGTGTCCTCACGCAATGCCATAAGTAAACACTTAAGAAAACTAAGAATCTCAATCCCCCTCGACTAATTACCTCGAAAAGTAGCTAAGTGTTCATCAAGGGGAATTAAAGAATCAATAGCTTTGAAAAGCCCCGTTTTGACCATTTTTAAATATTTACACTTATTCCCACACATATTTTTGTATTTTTCTTTATCATTTTTTTACCTTTTTAAGCAACTAACTAACATGTTTGACTTTCGTTATTTCATAACTTTAAGGGTCATAGAACAAGACGCACTTTAATCCTAAAATGCCCAAAAAGGATAAATTCATCGTCCTCGACTTTTCACTTGTCCCAAACCAAGCTTAAAAACGAAATCACCGTTAAATATAAGTTAAGATGCTAACACTACTCATACTTGTAACTTGTGAACTTTTCACTCCCGACAATTATTATATATTAGGTGAATGTGCCATTTCGAATTTCAACCATGGATCAACGTTCCACCCGAGAATAATGAGTTTGAAGGCGAGATCATCCCATGTAGCGACTTTCGTCTCGGCACATCCCAACCTTGCGGCTAAGTGACCAGGCTTTTGACACCCCACAGAGACTAGTATCGAGACTCACGGACCTTCGGTTTCAAAAACTCTTAGGTTTCCCGTTTATACATAACTTATTTAGAAAAACCACAACTTAAAATGAAATAGTCTTAGTTCGAAAGCATATTTAAATTTAAGAAAAAGAGATTTTCCCTATATTTATTAAATCACATATATTACACTTAACATTAACATAACCATGATGCAATTGAAATCCTCGACCTTTTTGAAGGCTGCAACATCGGTTGTGAGCCGGCAAGATGCAGCAAACTTTTATCAGTCTCGGATTATTATTCTTACTATGGGCCTTCTTTTGAAGACTGCCACATCGGTTGTGAGCCGGCAAGAGGCAGTAAACTTTTATCAGCCCACAGTTTATATTATTACCTTGTCATTTTTTTAATTATTATTTATACCACGATATATAGAGAAAGTTTCTTTTTGGAAAATTTAAGTATAAATTTGAACTAAGACAAAAATGTTATTGACTACATTTCAAAAATTGTTGATTTAAGTTTAATTTTCAAAAATAGCACGTATTATTAGTCCGGTTAGGAGCTTATGGGAGAAAAAGCCACAAATTACACACATGAGCTTGTAAGATTTCCAAATAATCCTTGTTTAGCATCCAACTCATACTTAACTCTATCATTTTTCGTTCTTCGCAAATTTAAAATCTTAAAAAAAATCCACGAATGCTTAGTCTAAAAAGTTAAGGAACAAGCTAGAGCTCAACACGCTCGATCGAGTCAAAATTTATTCTTATTCTACCCAGCAGGAAAGTCGAACATTGTAACAAAACACTTATTTTATTTTTGAAATTTTTTAATTTTTTTCATTTTTTGAAATTTTGGTGGTAAAAACAAACAGCTGCAAGCACAATCAGATCGAAGATTCCCCCCCCCCCTATACTAGAACTAAACATTGTCCTCAATGTTATAAGAAGGGTCTCTACGTCAATCTAAAGCCGTTTATGAATTATGCTAAAGATAAACGTTAGTCGATAAGATTAGGATATTGGATTCCCA